>WAAD01014677.1:145209-190894 GCA_013389945.1 Fregata magnificens
TCCCGGGTGGTGGGTCGGGTCCCCCGGCGCGGTTTGGCAAGAGGAGCGGAGGAGCGGGCGGGAGAAGGGCCCGGCGCCCCCCGGCCGGTGCTGGCATCGCCGAAATCCTGCTGGAGATCGGAGTCGGAGAAGCCAGAGCGAGGCCTGCGGGAAGCTTCACCCTCCCGTGGCTGTTTTACCAGGTGTTAGCTGGGGGTGCCGGCGCCCCCCATAAGCCAGTCGGCTTTTGCAGGCTTGTATTGTTGGGGAAGGAGTGGTGGTCTCCAGGGCTGTCGTGTGCAGAAACAGCTGTCTGCCGGAGCTCGACTTTTTAAAATTATATCAGTTGGCTGTGTCTATGGTTGGTCTTGCTGAGCTGTCTTCAAGAGGCTCTGGTCGTTCTTGGTTAAACCAGCACGTCAAAATCTCGCCTGCCGCCTCTGCGTGCAAAGATAAGTAGCGTTTAAGAAAAACTTCAATGCTTAAAGCTTTTAAAACTTAAAGCTTGAAACCAAAAAGCTAAAACTAAAACCTGGAAGCCTGTGTTTTATATACATGTAACAGAAAAGGCATAGGCAATGCGTAAGTTGAAAAGAGTATGGAGTAAAGTTAGCATGTCCTGGAATTGTGCACAGCCCTGGTCACCTGCTGAGGTGGTATTGGAGGCGATGTCTTTGGGACTTTGTGCTTGATGCTCCCCATTTTTGTCCCTTGCTGCTGTTAATATTTGCATTCAGATCAAACAGCCTTGAGCAACATGTAGACCTGAGGATGGTCGGATGGCTTCACCGGGAGAACTACTTTATGTCCAAGGGACCCTCCAATCGTTTCTAAACGTGGCACCTTAAATGTAGCTTGAGGCCCTTATTTCCTAACCTCCTGTTGCCACTTGAAGGGGCTCAGCTGGCCTGGAAAGTTCCATCCTGCTTCCATTGCTGGGAAGTTTTGGTTCAGTTTGTACTGCTTCTAAGGTGTAATCCACTCACAACATTCATTGTGGCCTGCAAATACTCCAGATCCTGTTTTCTAGTTACTGAGTTATACCCCACGCACTGTGTGAACTTCAAACTAAAACCTTGACCACAGATGAGAATTTTTTTTAAGTTCATCCTCTCTTTTCTACTTTAATGTTGCCAAGCTTGAGTTTGTTCTATTAACAATCAAAAAGCAACCCTATAACAAACACCTCACAGCTTCCTTTACAGCTGCAGGAATCCTGTAAGTGAATCCTACGTAGCTGTATAGACATAGGGTGATTTAGGGAGGTTCTAAGTGTACGAATGACTGTGGATTTCTGCAGAGAAGGAAAATAAAGTGGTGTGGGTGGGAGGGGTTTACTGGAGGTCTTTTGTAGCTCAAGGTTGTCACTGCTGGTAGCCCAGAAGCTACTTTAGACAACTGTACTGCCTTGGAAGGAAACTTAAAATAGAGGCTAAATTCAAAATATCATGCTGAGGGCCTACAACCAGTGATGATCCGTTAATGTGCAGCATGGGTCAGTGGAGGCTGTGCTGTTGAGTTTCCTGGTGCCGGTGGGGTTATACTGGTAGCATGACTTGTGTGCAGTAACTTCTAGACTGTTTATGTAGCAGGCTGTTGCAGGTTGTTGGCAAACAGAGATTGGTACTGACATTGCAAGATGGTTTTCTTTTGTCTGTAAAGCTCGTAGGTTCCCTCTCAGGGAGTTATTCTTCAGTGGTTAGAAGTAGATCCATTGAAGAGTACTGGCCAATGGTACCTGGCAAGGTACTGTATAAAGACCTTATACCTTTTGTTCAAACACGGTAATCTTGTAGGGTCGGTTACGGTGCTGTCTGTCTTGTCCCTGTGGATTACTGGGTTGTCGTGCTGCGATCATCTACAAATACAGATTGGGGTTTTTTTTGATTGGGTGGACTATCTAAGGCTGGGGAAACAAAAAGATTCAAGAATGCTGCTTTTGGTAGCCGTATGTAGTCAGCCTTTTAAACATTTAGTTGCCTGTGTTTTGTAAGTACGAGGCCTGTCCGGACTTGCCTGAGAACTCGAAAGTTGAGTCTGAGAACTCATGATTTTGCAGCTATCGCCTGAGAGCGCAGGCTGCCAGGTGAGCGGAGGTGGGTGCAGCTCAGCCTCTGCGCTGGGGCATGCTGCTGGCCAGGGATCAAGGGATTCTCGGGTGGCTTTTCAAAGGCTGGGGAAGTGGCGGGCCGTGGGCAGGTGGAATCCCTTTTAGCAGAGGAGCTGGGTGTGAGAGCGTGCTGCTTTTACACAATGGCATGAAATAGCTTTTCTCATTCTCTGAAGATTGAGTTGGATGTGAAGGAGCTCTGGGAAATCATAGCTATGGGGAGTCGGATGGGCGATAGCCTGCAAACTCCGGGTGTTTGATATCCCTGCCTCTGTTATGATAACCAGGTGGTTCCTTCCTTCAGGATAAACCACCATCCAGCTGGTGTGTTGCATTAGTCACGATTCTGAAATGGCTCCTGTGAAAACTGACCAAGATTTTCCTGGGTTTCCTGAGTTTCTTTCCTTTTCTCCAAAAGAAAGTTCTTGAAACTTGGTTTGTGCTCTTGATTATTGGAAGGGGAGAGTTTGTCAGATCCTTAGTACCATACTGGGTAAAACACTTCTCTGGCAATCCCCAAGTATCCTTAAGTTTTAAGATTCCTGATGTGTGTCAGAGGATTATTTAAAAAAAAAAAAAAAAAAAAGGGGGGGGGGGGGGGGGAGGGAGGGAGCGAGCATCTTGGTGGCTGAACTCACTCCAGTTTTTCAACATCCTTCTTGTGCTGAAGGACCAAAACCTGCAGGTGGTATTCCTCTTTCCTTGTCTCGTAGATGTGTGAGCTTTGTGGATTATCAGATTTCAGCTGGTCTAAACCAGCCTGTACCTTCCCTGGACCTAGCATGACCCATCACCCCCGCTGGGAACGTGGCCCAGAAGCATGCTTCAGCTCCCGACACTCGTGCCCGTGGATATTTTAATGCCTTGTGACGACCCGGTGGGAACATTCGCAGTGATATGTTCTTTGGCTACATGTCTTTGCAGAAGGATGAGCTTTGTGGTGCTGTGTAATACCTTTTGGTGTACGTCAGGTTGGTTTTTCTCTGGGTGACTGTAAAGTGCTGCAGAAGCCTTCTTGGATGACTGTTGCAGCAAATACTGAAGGGGAAAACAGAGCATCAGCCATCTGTGTGCACCTCTGTTTTCAGACATGGCAGCGATGGAAATTGCTATAGTCTTCTGCTTTAAGAAGTCCCCTTCCTTTGGGCTCCATGCTTCCTCCCTTCCTCTGTCTCCTCCCCTGGCTGGCCTTATAATCAAAACACTTAAAAGCTTATTGCTAGATAGGAAGGCGGAAGGGTAAAGAGAAACCTGCTTAGAAATTGGCACATGTTGTAGGAAAATATTAATTGAATTGTAATTACACCTTATCCCTCTTCTCCCGTCTTTCATGACACAATACATTAGAAGCTCAGTTCTTATCTAGGTGTTGTCTGTGTAGCTCAGGATTAATGTTTCAGCCCTTTTAGACAGGATCTGAAAACACATTATCTTGCTGGCTTAAGACAACTGTGTATTCTCATGTGTCTAGTACTCACTGGCTCCTTTCCCCCATCGGGTGACAAAGTGAAGTATCTGTCCCCTCTGAAGAAATTTTCTCTAATCTCTGAAAAAGGTTTCCAGATGACCCTTTCTCTCCCTCTCCTCCTTTTCACCAAGAGCTCCAGCACATGGGATGTGTGGGGCTTTTTTTGTTTGTTTTGTTAAGAATCCTGCCTGTGGCCATGAGATCCCAAACCTATTTTTCATTTTCTCTCCTTAGCTTTACAGAGGGGATGCAGGCCTCTTTCCCCATAAGTCTACAGAAGAACAAATACTTTTAAAATAGGAATTCCTACATTAATGGTGAGACTTCTCTTTAATTATAGCTCCATGTAGCCAATCTTCTCTTGTCCTGCTCTGAGTGAAAAGAAGTTTGGTTTGTTTGTTTGTTTGTTTTTTTCCTTGAATTGATTATACAGTTTTTCAAATAGGAGGGTAGCTATCAGCCCAAGTGTATGCTTCTTTTCCAGTCACTTGCATATTCTGGAAGTATAAGGTATTCTGGAAGTATAAGGAAGTATATTCTGAGGTGTAAGATTGCCTCAGGCCTTTAAATGGTAGCCCTTTGAATTGTTTGTGAAAGTGTGGGTTTTTGCACTTTGAAACTGACAGTTTTATGTTTTTGACTTAAAAGCAGCAGGAAAGTATTTCTCTACTACTACTATATTATTTCCTGTAAGCGGTGTGTACAAGTAAGAATTCATTTTCATGTTTTCAAAAGTGGGTAAACGCAGTCATGGTTCCCTGAAAAATAGTCCTTTGGAAAAAAATCCTTTTTGTTGCTGAACAATAGGAGCTTTTGACAATGGCTGAAGATTATAAAAACGTAGCTACCTGACTCAAGTGCTGACTGTGACATTTCTGCCTTATTAATAGTGTCATGTTTTCTTGCATTACAAACTGATCTACAAATTAACAATAATTTGACTAACACCCTACTACTATAAACAAACCCATTAAGATAAGTATATTCAGTTAACTATAACCATATGAAAAAAATCTCTTCTCCCATCCTGTTTTGACTTTGTGCCAGTAGATGTTGGTGTTCAGATGGATGCTGCAAATGGATTTTTAATAAATTTTCAATCATATTTTGATGTATGCAGAGTATAGGCATGATACTGTTCTGGACTTTGAAGACAGAGAGCATGTTTGGGATCAGCTATGCTCTGTGCTCTTACGAAGTCGCTAGCAGATAAAATGATGTGTTTTGGTTTTGGGCAAGTGTAGAACTCGGTGCTTCAGTAAGCCTGCCCAACTGCTGGATTGATGTAGTATCCAAACAGCTCGTGGGTGGTTCATCCTGCTCATGTGTCATCTCATCTTCTTAAGGTACCTGTGCTTGTTACATTAAGATAGCTCTTTTAAACCTTTCACATCCTCCCCACCCCACCGCCCCCCAAAAGTTGCTGATACTGCTCAGACACCTCAGCAGTATTGCGTGTCTGCGTAACTGTTTAGCTATTACGGTATATGTACACACATTTTGTATTTGGAAGGTATGAAGTATAATACCAAGCAGTGTTATAAATGTAGCAATAGCGGTAAGAGCAAACTTGCTTTTACCAGTCCCCTGTAAAGAGATTTTAAAGGTCTGGTTCTTCTCTGTCTAGTGTTAACTAAGTGAGAGAGGTCTACAAATTGTGTTTTCCAGCCTTTTGTACTTTGATTTCACTCTAACCCTGAAGCCTTACATGCCTTCTGAAGTTTTAAGAAATCTTTTCCATGTGTAGCACACTTCAAAATGAATCAAAAAACATCACTCTTTTTAAACCTACAGGACGTTAAAACAGACTAAGTCTGCTTTAAGTTTTTAGGCAGTATTTTGAATTCTTCCAAGTTAGGGTCATACTTGTCATACCTAGAATAAAACTAAAATAAGTGCAGTGAAAAGCCCTGTAACCAGCTGATTTAACTTCTGGTTTTGAGCTTCAAAACATACTTGATTATATGCAAACCAAATGTGGCACCGACTCAGAAAACCGCAATGCCTTCCCCCTCTCAAATGAAGACAGTATGCCACAGCAATAGCAACTTGAGATGGTCTGGATTGTTGCAAAATGTGTCAAGAGAAAGAGACTGTAAACGTTAATCTCTTAAGAAATCTTGCCTCTGTTCCTTTCCCTCCCAGTTTGCTGAGCTTCTGGCAGCAGGTATTGTATTTATTCTGATGTGCTAAATAGCATCTACTAAACTGGTTCCTCTGTTGTTACAAATCTTTGTTTTTCAGAGTAGGATGACTTTCTGAAGTGGTCATACCTAGTAAACTTAGGTCTGTCTTTAAATGGTTAGGTGACTTAAGGGAAAGTGACCACAGCTTAACAAGTTGCCATGCAGCAGCTGAGCCACAGCAGTTGGTCCTGTGCATGCTTGCTGCCCTTCGCAGATGAGAGGCCAAACTTTTCAGCTGAAAAGGTGTTGCACAGACAAGTCATTTTGTGATAGTTCTGTTCAGGTGACAGCTGCAATAAGCGCTAGCGCAGCATAACTATCTTCTCTGACCTATGCTCTGGCACTATGTGAGCAGTAGTGCTTGCAGGAGATACAGGGAAGGCTGGGACACGTGCTTTGAGCTATCTGGCTTCACAGAGCATGGGATGGAGGAGGATATGCTCTGGTACTAGGGTTATAGTCTCAGGTCCTGTGTAACAATAACAACAAAAAGTCAAAGTCTAGTTACTGAAAGATGGTAGTTCCTCTGACAATGTTCCTGTAGTAATCTGTTACAGGCTTGGGTGCTAGCTGTGCTAACCAGATGGTTATCAGTATCCCTATGATGCATTGACCAGAAGGCTAGGGCTGCTACCTTGTGTTTCAGCACCTCCCATACTCTCCTGTTCTTCTTGATCCTGCCTCCAGGTGCTCACCTTTGCTTTTGTCATCATTTTTTAGCCTAGTAACTTGGGAATTTCTGATCTGCTTAAAACTTCGTCCAGCCAGTCTGTCTTAGGTGAGTAGTCTTCTGAATTTTAGTCTCACCACACTGAAACAGTCCTAAAGGACACTGAACAATGGACCTTTAATTTGCCAAGGTGCTCTTTAAAGTTGAAAAGTTGTTTACAGTCAAGTCAGGAATGTCTCCCGTGTGAGGTTAAAATACCTGTGGAGGCTCCGTCTGGCAGGCTGCAGGACTAGCCACCTCCAAGGAGTTCTGCAGGGGTGCAATTAATAGTGCTTTCCTCAGTAGTCCCTTATCATTCCCTTTATAAGAGACTTTGAGTGCACTTAATCTGAGCTTTTAGTAACCGAGAAATGCTCTTCCAAGGACTGATTGCTTGCCCCCAATTACCTTTACAATGCAGGCCAGAAGTTAAAGATGAAATATACCTTTGGAGACATTCCCTCCCTCTAAGTGAAGGCAAAATCTCCCAGTACAGAGGTAGTCCTAGTCCCATTGGAAATTCCTGAAGTTAATTGAGGCAGAAGTGTCTGGGGCAGGGTGTGGTGCACCAGCCCCAGGGCCACCTGGCCTGGGGCCATCCCTCCTGCTTCCGCCCCGCACAGATGTTCCCAGTCCCCCATCAGGTCTGGCTGGGGGTGTGTATGTGTGTGTGTGTGTGTGCGCACGCATCAAATTACTTCTCTGCAGCTGTTGTTGGCTCTGAGCTCATGGGGAAACCTCTGGCGGAAACTAAAAGGGTCTTAAATAAGTTTGCAACCAACCAGAGGCCTTACTGGTTACAGGTGTCTTGTAACCATGCAGATATCTCTCTTAGTAAATGTTCAGAAAATGGTTTGCCCTTCCTAGGGACCTGTACTAGTGCAAGGCTGCCTTTCTGCAGGAAGCTAGGCTCATGGGTTTGTCTGCTGTTGGCAGTGTTGACCAGACCTGATTCAGGTCCCTCTGGGTGGCAAGGTGCCAAATGTTCTTTCCCCCTTGTGCTGATGGTGACATGCCATAGATGTATGTATCCCATGCTAAAGCTGTCTGGTGTGATAGTGTGGGTGGTGCTCAGTTTTCTCTTGAAAATACAGGATGAGCTTGGTCTATGTCCTTTGCAAACAGACTTTGGTTTGTTCCCAGAGATGTAGGGGGACTGGAAGAAAAAAGGAAGAGATTTGCTTTTGGAAAGGTAGACCACCCACTTAAGGCAAAGATTTATTTTAAAGGCTTTGCTGTGAACGACTGCTTCTTGAGGGAGAACAGCACTGTGGGTTTAAATATCAAGAGTTGAGGCAGTGAGGAAGGCTGGCACTGTGTGCTGCTTGGAGGCAATACTGACTGAGAGAGGTGGAAGGGAGAAAGCAGCTACACGGGTGACCTGATAGGAGAGGAGCTACTGGAGCAGGGGTGGCAAAGAAAGGGATGATGAGTTCAGAAGAACAGGCTGGGAAAATAGCTTTTGTGGATAGCTATTTTCACAAACTACCAACAACTGGTAGTGAGTAGTGGTAGTGAGGCAAAATAGCATTTAGGAAAGCTAGGGAAAAGTACAGAGCAGCAGTCAAGGCAAAGTCCAGCTGTGCAGATGAATAGCTGAATGGTGTCCACGGATTTAAGATACTGGGCAGAAAAGATCTGGGTAATTAACATATAGATGTATGCAACTGCCTGGATGAAGGGTGGTACTGGAGTTACAGGTGCTGGGGAAGGCATTGTAATGGTCTTGTGCCCAATAATCGTGAAAGAAGGTAGGTGAAGCAGGGAAAAGGGTAAGCTTAGCTTTAAGTTGCCCTTGAGCTGGTAGCTGAGCATTTGTGAAGAGATCAATAAGAGCTTGCATGGGAGGTGTGTCTCATGAACAGAAGTTGATCTGAGAGTAATGGGGACAAGAGAAGGAAGCTGAATTTATCTTCTGAGTAGATGCAGAAGAGAGAAAAGTTGTCGTGAACCGAGCCTCACACCCCATTGGAGGGATTGCAAAGGCTGTTCTTCAAATGAAGAGCACAGACATGAAGCATTGTGTCCAAGAAGCGTGAAAAAGAAGGGGAACCACCGGGTTTCTTTGGGGGCGTAAACTATTCTAAGAATTGAAGATACTGAGCATGGCTGTATTTTTATGGGGGAGTGAAAGGGGAGAATACAAGGGAGAAGGGCAGGAGTATGGCACAATGCCAATCAGGAAAAAAGTTTGAGGGAGAAGGTCGTGAAATTGTGTCTGTGATGAGGTTCCTATGAAGGGCAAATAAGAGAGGCTGTCTTGCTCTTGTGACTGTCTCTTGGAAGAAATAGCAAGAGGTGAGCAGGGGACTGAGCAGAACATGAAATCCCCTGCTTCCCACCAGCTTGATCACTGGGATGGAGCACAGCTGCCTTGGGGCAGGTGGTTGAAGGGGAGAAGAGTGAACTTGTTGCAGAGAACATCTGCTTAGTTGGTGGCATCTTGACACTAGCAACAATCGCTGTGAGACTGGGAGCAGAGCAGGAGAGGGCTGGGTGAGCTGTGGAAGACATGGCTGGGGGAGAAAGAGGGAACAGAGAAACACAGACATGAATGTGACAGCAGAGCTATGAAGTCCCAAATGAAGTCAGCCAGCACAAAACCATTTACATTCAGTTTTCCCTCCTCCTCTATCTTGGCCTCTGCTCCTTCTCACCGATACAGCAGCCGTGATCAGATCTTCCCAATTTTGAAAGTCTCACAGGTAAGCAGAAATTACAGTCTATGCAAGGATGAAAGTGTTTGTTTTTGTTTCTGTTCCTGATACTTCATGGGAGAAGTAGGTGGCTAACGTAATTCATGTTTATTGCTAAATGTTCCTCTTTGATGTTTTCTTATTACAATAGCCTGAACTGAAAGCCAGCAATAAACTAGAGGAATGGCACCTCATAAACATAGGGCTTCATTTTCGACCCTGTAAACTTTTTGAAACTTAAAATTTAAAGAATAAAAAGTTGGTCTCCCTTGCTTGCAAACAACTCGTCCATTTCATTTCACAAAATAGTAACCCTCCAAGTAAACAAACCTTAAAATCCTGCTCCCTCCTCTCCTCTGACCTCTGGTCCCCCCTAGCCAGGAAAAAAAAAAAAAAAAAGGCAGTTGATTGCTCTTGGTCAGTCTGTGTAAGCTTTGGTCAGCTAGCTGTGCCTTTCTTCTTCTTTAACACAACTTTTATCAGGACACTTTTGTTTTTTTCTTTTTTTGCTAGTTTTTCTTAGCATCTGTTTTTGCTCAGGGTTCCTGCTTGATGTATAGCATTTTGTTAGTGCTTTTTGTCATCTATCTGCAGGCAGCAAGTATAGTGGCTGGCTGATACTTCGAAGGATCTTGGGACAGAGCTTATTCTTTGTGAAACAAAATGTACAGTTCTTTCTAGGGTTTTTTTTTTCAGTCATAATTAACTCTGTCAGACTAAATTCTTTTAAGTTCCCTTGGACCCTCCTGTCGTCTGACTTCTGGAATAATAGATGCAGTATTTGCATTAAATGAATAGGTCAGAATTGTTTACTTCATTATGGAAAACTAATCTGCTTGTTAAAACTGTTAGTTTATCAAAGTGTAATACAGTGGTGTTCTGGCAGAGACTCTGCTGGCAGACACCAGTCCTTGTGGTGGGATATACTAAGGGCGAACTTTGTTTGTAGCTTAGGAAAGCAGATAGTCATCTTGGCTATCTGTGCAAAGCCCTCAGAATTTGTAGTTTCTGGAAGATCCCTGGTGGATGTTATCTTGAAATCCTGGCTGAATACAATGCAGAGCACCCAACCTCTGAACTGTGGTACTCTGTCAACCTCATTAGGGATGACGAATGAACGGTCACTGCTGGAGCATTTTTTTTCCCCCCCCTCTTCTGAAAAGACCCGTTGACAATGGTTGCTGCCTGTGTATATGCACAGGGTGAAGTAATCAGCTAAACTACTACTACAGTAATACTAACCTTTAAACAACAAAACATAGTCCGCATTATCTGCTTAAATCTCTTTTGAAGAGACTCTTTCCTACTCCTCTCTGCAGAATCACCTTCTAGCTCCCTTGCCTTAAAGGGCTATGTCATGCAAAAAGCACAAGTGAAACCGCTTGCATTTGTTTATCGTTGTCCCATTCCTAGGTGAAGGAAATTGTCTCTTGGGCTTTCCTGGGGCTGAACGTGTGAACGAGTTCATTTGACTATACAGCATTCGCATCAGACCTCAGTGCCCCAAGTCTGCAATTGCATCCCTGTAGGTGGACTGTTACCCACATGTCACGCTCCACCGATACAACCGTGTCTAGCGTGCTCGCGGGAGTTAGGCTGGGAGGCCTGGCCCTTTCACCAACTGTCCTCCTCTCATGTGGCAGCTTCAGCTGAACTTCGGGTCATACCAATGTGTAAATAACCGTCCTCGCTTCTTTCCTGTCTCCTTTCCCGCTGAGTGCGATGCCCCAGCACAGGAGCTGGCCTGTGCCTTGGCGCGTGCGTCAGGCAGGGCAGGACCGATGGGCTCCCCTGGCAGACCGTGCAGGGCAGGTGTCCAGGTGCTTGTGTAGGATGAGCATTGTACTGGCTGGGGTGAGACTGCACAGAATCCGCTTCCTTGCAAGTACTGTGCATGCTAATGGTCCTGAACAAGTTGTCTGTCCAGTAGACAAGTGGTTACTGGGATTGGCATCCGAATACCCTGGCCTGGCACTTTTTTGGCTAAAGCAATCCTTTGTCCCTGTTCAGGTGTGTAGAGCAGGAGATGCAGCCCTAAACAAAGCCTACAAAGATCTTGTTCCTGCCCCTTTAGTTTACCATGTAGATGTTAAACCTGTCACTTGAAGATGGTTGCTTCTTGTTTGAATCTGGGAAAAAGAAAACTTTAAGATACTTTTCAAATAAAAAGACTTAAGCTTTTTTTTCGGTTTGAAATGTGTCAACAGAAGTAAGTTGCCACTCGGATTTTTCTGAAGAGGAGCAGGGGGTGGAGGACAAAGGAGGACTGTTTTTCCTCCATTGGAACCAGCTGTGGTTTGTTCGGCTGATGTGCATTTGGATGGGCACTCTGAATTGAAATCCAAACTGGAACTAGTAGTTAATATTACAAACAAGCAGCATAATTTGACTAAACAAGCTTTCAGATGATCACAACTAGGCTTTGATGCTGAAGAGTGGGATTTTCATAACTGCAGGAGTAATTGAGAACATGCTTGCACCCAAAGCCAGTAGGGTTGGGGTTTTTTTTTTTTGCTTGAAGATGATTATGGTGATGATTCATACTTTTGTTAGTCTCAGCAAAAGTGGCTTGCATGTACAAGTTGATTTAACATTTGAGAACCTCTGTCATTCTCCATTTTGAGGAAGAATTTACAGAAAATTATCTTTTTTTTTTTTCTTTGTTTGCTTGTTAGGTTTTTTTGGTCTTTGTTTTTTTTTTTTTTCCCTGGTATTGACTGACTTTGCAAATGAGAACTTCCATGAGATCCTAGTCACAGCCTTCCTTGTTCTTGGATATGTGGATGTGGTTCCATGCTTTCAGGAGTGAGTTACCTTGATTTAGAGGTTCAGTTGATGAACAGTAGTTTACTAGTACTATACAATCTGAGTTAAGAAATTAAATGTACCAGAAAGATGATTTAAGATACTTAGTTTAACTAGATACCTGTGTTTTCACTCTCTTCATTTCCTTGATTAGAGAAGCTAATTTTTTTCTTCCTGTTCTTAATAGCATATTTGGTTTCTAATATCAGACATAAGGCCTATTGAAATATTTTCCTCAAATCACCTTCTGACTTATTTTAAATAACTTCATGGATTTATAACATTTTCAATTGTCTTCTGCCAAATCACCCCTTTTTTTTTTTCTTTTTAAACAGCCACTTACTGGTCTGTAAAGCTTCAAAAATAAAAACCAGTGGAGTGTCAGAAAAATTAAACCCATGAAAACTAACTTACAATAAAAACTTTCCTCCTCCTGTATGTATACCAGAAAATTCAAGGGACATGTGGAGTGAGTGTATTTCCTAATAACAAGCTGTGCGCTCGCATACCACACTTCTTTAAAGGTCTTGTGGTTGGGATCCCAGTGGTATTGATGGGAAACGTGCAAAGAATTTTTATAAGGTTGTTTGAATAGCTGAGTAACTTCTTTTGAAAGCAGTAGAGTGAACACTTCTGCTTCGGAGAATGGTTCTGTGGATGCCCGAGATGATGATAATGAATGATGGAGCTTCGAAGTTAAATCCCACAAATGCAATTATCCTCTAGAGGATTTAATGAAAACTTAGTATTTAAAAAATACACTTTCTTTTAAGGTGGCACACTTGACCATACCTATTGTCAAGCAGGGTGGTGTCTTGGTAGCCATGGTTATACTCTAATGTGAAGACCTAAAAGGTGATTTGTAGACTTGAAAATATGTGACTATATTCATCATAGAGAGAGAGGTGACGTATACCATGTTCAAATGCTGAGCTAGAGCATTGGGCTGTGGTGACGTTTGACAGCAGATGCGTTCTTTGTTTTCTCTTGCAGTTTGGGGCAGAGTTCAGAAGGTTTTCCCTGGATCGCTACAAGCCAGGAAAGTTTGAAGACTTCTACAAACTAATTCTTCACATTCATCACATAGCCAACCTGGAAGTGATGATTGGATATGCTGATGTGCATGGAGACCTTCTCCCTATTAATAACGATGACAACTTCTTCAAGGCTGTTTCAAGTGCTCATCCACTGCTCAGGGTTTTTATACAAAGACAAGGTAAGATGCAATTTCATTTTAGTGCCTCGAAATGTGCTGGGGCGAGGTGAAGAGTGGGTTTATGGCCCCTATTTAAAGGCTGAGATGATGTAAGAGGGACCTAGGAGCCCTCTCACTCCTCCTGTCAGGTGCTTCATTACAGCTTGCAGGAATGGCATGACTTCAGGGCAGGTAGAGGGACTGTACTGATGCCTGTAAGGTGTTTGAAGGATGGCATGCTGAGAATCACCATGAGCCCCTTCTTTTCCGAGGAGAGCATACCTTGTGCTGCTGGTACTGTGTCATTGCTTGAGCACGCCCACTGCACCACTCCACTTGTTTGAGGGAGCTGTGAGGAGGGAGGGGATCCTAGTGTTGTACTACTACTTCACATTTAGAAACCTTATCTATCCATCTTGATAGTCAGTGTCATACCCAAATGATTCATGCCTATATAGTGTGTGAATGCTCACAGATATGTAGTTATTAAAAAAAAAAAAAAGTTCTGTCACAAATGAGGTCTTGTTTAACTCTGCTGACCCGGCAGACAGACAAATGATGATTCTCCCCTCTGTCCTTACACTAAAGAGTGTTGAATCTTCCCATTTTGAATCATCAAGCAAACCTTGGGCGGAATTGCCCAAATGCTATGATGACATCAGGTTTAAGTGGCTGCGTGTTGTTCTTGTCAAGCTTTTATTGCAGATATCTGAAACCTTCTCCTTAAAGACCATGTTTGGCAGTCGCTTCAGATGAGGATTGGTTTTTATGACGAGATGTCTTCCTCATAGAGCTCCTTAAATCCCAGGGGAACCTAACACTGTGTTAACGCTACCTCCACAGTTTTTTCAGTCATGTAGTGATTTATAGCACAGGGCTTTTGGAATTAAAATCTTGTCAGTAGCAGAGTCAGAAATGAGATTTGATCTGAGACTTTGAGCGGTAATGTAGCTTTTTTGGCCTGGACTCTCTGCTGTGTGGGCATTTGTACTGATAAGGATTTAGCAGGAGGCTCCAGCCTGCTCGTTGGTATGAGCTGATACAGTGTGGTTCAATTCAGCATCGTCAGGTACATCCAGGGCTGTGTGGCCCTCCCTGTTCAGAGCATGTTATCTGCCGCTGCCTTTTAGATGGGAATAAGCGCTCAAGGAGGCAATGTAGAAGAGGGTCTAGAGCGGTTTGTTTTGTTTGTGTGTGTGTCAGATGAGTGGAAGTGTCTGTGAGAGAGGACTTGGTTTGCTAGCTCTCCCTTCTTGTGCAGAAAACGCGAAGGTGGATGACAAGTCCTATTCAGTCTCCTTCCTGCAATGCCTGTTAGGGCTTGCCAATGTTCGTGGTGGGTCAGGTCATGAGAAATCGCTTTGCATGACTTTGTCCTGCCTGCATCAGTTCGAGTCTATTCATGTCTCTGGATCAATCCTGTTCAAAATACAGCTGTCCTTGCCCTACTCGGGCAAACTGCTGAAGCCACTGAGTATCCCTAACTCTGTGTTGGGAGGGGGGCTGCCACCAAAACGCTGATCACAGAAGTTTGCAAATGAGAGAAAACTGTTGACGACGTGTGGAAAAAATGCCCCCTCCTCTTCTTCGGTAGAAGTATGCTAGTTGTGGAGGTTTATAACTTGTAATGTTAATGGAAAAGTGCAGTATTTCCTTTTTGAAAAGCTTTTCTTTTAGCTGTTGCTCAGTGGAAAGAATCATGCTGACAAGTAAAGAAGCTCATACAAGAGGGAAGACAGGCCCATGCCTCCTCACATGTGGCAAAGCCTGAAAGCTCTCCCAACATGCATTTTCCTGCGCTCCCTCTATAAAGCTGAAGGGAACAGTAAATTCTGGCCCGTCCCTTTGATTAATGGCACCTTTAATAAGGGAATTCTGGGGGGTTAACATTTGAGATTCATGCTTCTGGATGCTCCCAAACAACCATGTCCATTTCCTTTTCTGGGAAGAAGCCTTTAGAAACTGATCCCTTCAACAATAATAGGAGTTACTGAAATCTTGTTTGTCGCTTCTTCCTTTGCTCCATCATACCCCCACTGTTTTCCCTGTCTTCAGGCTGGGGTGACAGAGCAATGCTGATCCTTCTGCTGGAGACCTGCACTAGAGAACAAGGTGACTAGCACTAAGAAATCATTGTGCCATCCAGGGGAGTGTGATGTGCCTGCACTGCTTCAGCTCGCACCCTAAACTCTGACTTCAGAGGCAGGAGACTAAGCTGACAGGGATGCTAGTAAAATACGAGGCTAGTCCTCTTCTGTGACTTTGAAGGAGACTGCAGAGCATGGGCTCTCTAGCATGGTGGGTCAGGGATCACTGCCCTTCAGTGGGAGAAGTCCTGTGAGGTGGCTGCCGAAGGTTGTTCTCAGTGTTGCAGAGTAGGGAGGGTTTGAGAGAACCAGACAGAAGTATGCAGGCATGGAAGGACTGAATAGTTGAAGTTCAGATCTTTTTCTAGCAGAGCAAACTGTTTATCAACTGCATGATTAGTCATCTTATCTGTTTTCCCAGTTTATAGCTGGGTTATCCTTTCTGTTTGTCAAGTGAATTATACAATCATGTTAAAACAGCTTGACTACTTGTTCCCAGAGTGGCAAAATAGGTAACTTACTCTTTGCACAATAATCAAGCAACAATTTGCTACTTTGATTTTTTTCTTTTGTTTGCTTAGTTGTTTTTTGTCTGAGCTTAGTCTTGCACATTTTCAATTCAAAAGCGCTTCCCTCACTTGTCCCCAGAGGCAAGCCATGTGTGCGCTGCTTGGACTCTTACCTGCCAGGTTGCTGTCCAGGTATGGGATGGTTGTTTTATTCCACTTCCTCCTTTTTGTTCAAGTCTCCTGAGCCCCAAATTTTTCAGGATTGCAGTAGCTGTTCCCTCCCCAGGCAGGGGATGTCAGTGCTTATTAGCCAGCCTTTTTACTAAGGGCCTGAATTGCCATTCCCAGTGTGCTTGCAACAATTACTGTTCATGCCTTTTGGGGTCTTGAAGGCTCTGGGACACTTGCAGTTTATGTTTGAGTAAACTGAGCTATGACAAGTTTTTATAGCTCGTAGTGATACGTCTGCCAAAAGTATGTGATGCTCTTTTCTTCTTTTTTTCTCCAATACCAAATTACAGTGCAGACAAAAATCCTAATTAAAGAACCAGGCTATAAAAAGAAAAGGCAGTTTTCCTTTGACTTGCTTTCCCAGGCTGCAAATGTGGGTCATGCCCTGTGTTGTAAACTGATGTGGCTCTTTTGACTTCATTAGCACAGTAGTGATTTATATCAGCTGATGCTTTCAGCCCAAGAATTTACTCACTTGGCTGTAACTAATATCAGACATATCCAGAACTCCGTATGGAAGGTGCCTGCTGCTGAGGAAGGGACGGATGTCCCAAAGACCTTAGAACAATGCAAGGAATTATGGATGTGTTTGACTTGCTCCATAATAACTGAAGTCTTGTACTCTAGCCAAGACCTGCATGAAGGAAGAGCTTATCCGATGATGCAGTTGGTCATCATTTTTTCAAGACTTCGTTTGTTCTGTGTCTGATTTAAACTACAGCGCTTGAGACAGTCTTTTGAATACTGCAAAAATATTTAAGTGTAAGCTATGAATTCAAGCAGAAACAAAGAATAGAAAAACTGAAAGGAGTTAGCATTACATACTGTGAATGCATTACGTTTTTCCTTGTACAATTAAATGGAATGATATTATTATCAAATCTCGCTTCAATGCCTATCTCGCAGAGTATGTGTTCAAACCAGGCTGTATTGGAGGCTCTTAAATAGAATGGAATAAATAGCAGAATTATAATGACTTGTTCATCGTAAACCTGCCTGAAACGACTCCTTGAACTTTGCAAGTGGGGCATAAGGATGTAAGTGGAGGTCTACCAGGTAACAGAGATTTCAAGATTTCTCCTCTTTTTGCTTGGGCTACCTACTATGGTGTGTTTAACCTAGGAAGTTCAGAAACTCAGGGAAGTGTTGCAAAATGAACATGCCGATCACCCGGTAAGCGCTCTGTGCAGCACTTTTTTTACAAGGAAAAGAGGTAGATCCAGGACCAGGATGTTGAAGTACAGCAAGCATAGTGAATGGAGTGATATTTGGCTCTGATTCTAACTGAGCACACCCCTATAAATCTGGACTAAGGATTCTGATTCTGGGAGAAGTGATGGAGGCTGCTGATGACGGGACCTTCACTTCTTACCACTCTTTAGGGTTTATAGAGTAATGGGCAGTAACAGAAAATCTGCTGTAGCTCAAGTAGCAAAGGAGATGAGAGACGTGGTGAGCAACCTGTCAGGCCTCATCTTGATCCCAGACTGAGGTCAAATGAACTGTTCTTCTGGGAAGCCTTTTTGTTTTGTCCCCATCACAACTGGAGGTGTGTCCTGATGGCAGTTTGAGGTTTTGGGCCTGCTTTGCCTGAGTTTCAGCAAGCGGCTTTGTTCATATAAATTTGCAGTGTTGATGAAAATGTATCCCTTAGCAGAACAATTCTCCAGGAAAATTTGAAGGAGTTGGGGTTTGGAGAAATAACAAACTTACTTAAATATTCAGGCAGTCTTGACAAGACATACAGCGTGTCAGTACGGACTGTAATTGTGCATGTGGCTGTTGTGTGAGTACAGCTGCTGTTCCTATGAATCAGCGGGTGTATTGCTATTGCTCTTAAGCAACTTCCGTAAAAATAACAGTAAATTAATGAATGTGGGGGCGCTTTGTCAATCATAAAGCAGATTCCAGATCAAATTCACAATCTTTCCATCAATAAAATTAATTTTAAAGCTTTCTAAAAGTTTAAATGGTTTCATGGTAAGTGTCCTATAAGTAGGAGACAGGTGAAATGCTGGAGCGTCAGATGCTCGATCTGTATTTCAGCGTATCTTTGTCAAATATCCCACTTCTTGCAGGAACATAAAAGGCAAAAAACCTGAAGAAGCTGAAGAGCATTCTAACAGCAAATAACCCTAAACCACTCTCCACAGTTAACTGGAACAGGCCTTTACATAATAATCTAGCAAATGCCACAAATGAACTGCAGGTCTTAATTGAGGTGGCCTGAAGTTGGAGAAGGCTGATGTCTTCTGATACCTGTATTGTCTTGCATTTTGCAGTCTGGAAAACTGATAGCGTGTAAAAAAACATTAAGTACCATCTTCAGAAACTTGCTATAAGTGTCTTTTCTTTTGTAGTTGTATTTTAATAGTCCATTACTGTAACAGTAAACCAGTACTGAACACCAGTTGTTGCTTTTCTCCTTGAGTGGTTAGAGCTGCTGTCTACCATCAGTTCTCACTTAAAGCTTGATCCAAAATCAACAGGGGAAAATGTGCATTTACCTGGTGGGGTTCTGGGTTTGGCTTGTTTTAATTTAAATTAAAGATTGGAAGATGCTGTTTTTCGACTGCATGCAACAACTAATGTATTTAAACTGCTGTACCATGCAGCATATTTCTGTATGTTCAGAAGCAGTTCATAACTCTGCAGTTTGTTATTTACCTGGCAAAGTTTTGTTCTGCTCAAAGTACCAACATCTGTGCTTAGCTTTCTTGTATTATAAAATCATAGCAATCACACTGAGTTTTAAAATAAAAATGTGCTAATGGGAATCATGCCCAGGTCTGACTGAAAAACCGATGGTGGGTTGTTTTATTGTCTTTCATACTCTAAGCAGATAATCCCCAGGAATGGTTGTTGGCTGTCTAACCACATGTGTTAAGCACAAAAACTGGCTTTGAGGCAGCAACTAAAATAAAACCTATTTCCAGCTACCTAGAAACGTTAACTCTCTGCTTAGCCTTCTAGAGTGGGTACAGTTGGAAAAGTCTGAGTTGAAGTCTTTCACATCTTCTTGGTTCTTCAGTAACCTTCTTGTTTATTTTGCAGCACAGTCATTGACCACCTTCTCAAAATGTTGTATTTCTGAACAAGAAGAATGTGATTTTACTGCTCTTGTTAAAGGCATCTGATATATTAAATAGCAAAGCAGGTTGCAGCACATGTTGAGGGAAAATACTGAACTGCTGCTGGTCTTGAGCTTGGTTGAGCTGTGTAGATTTTCACAATGGTCTTGTATGAGTCTGAGGGAGTAAGATAAAGTTAGGGGTGCAGAGAAGGTGACTTGAGGTCTTTGGTTTATCTGCTCCTGTATGTGGGGGGGGAGGAGGGGAGGAGAAACTCTTCTGACACTTGGTGTGGCTCACTGGTGCACTGGAGGATGTGGCTCTGCTGTTGGTCAGGCTGTCCCAGGGCTGCTACCCTGTCTCCTCTGCCCTGGCGCTGGCGTGACCCAGGGGCTGTGCCCTCTGAGCCGGCTCTTCGGCAGAAAACTAGTTGTTTTCAGTGAGGAGCTAGCATGGGATGGGCAGGACCACAGCAGATTTAAAGAGACTGCCATGAAGCCTCTGCTTCCTGGGAGGAAGAACTTGTCTGCTTGTAGCCTTTGGAAATGTGCAGTGTCACTGTATTTGGAAAGAAGGCAAAGCATCTTGTCTTAGCTTTGACAAGATTAGGGGATGGTGGTAGATTTCATGCCAGTATAATAGGAATTGGTGCTAGGCTTAAATTAAACCCTTTCATGATTTTCCTCAGAAACATTTCTGGTTTTGAGCTGGAGGGGTCTTTGAATGCTTGTCAAGCCAAGCAATCTTTGTCCCACTTAAGTCCTTTGATATATGAAGATAAGTAAAACGCAGCTGTTTGTTCCGGTGAAGTCTGGCAACAAATTACTGTAACATCTCTGCTCCACCTTTCATGTGCAAATGATGAGACTGGGCAATCATTATCTTTCAACTACTTTATTAAGCATCTTTAAAAACACTATGTTTTATCTGGCTTGTCAGACATAAACAGAAAACAGCCTTGGATTTTGTTGCTGGCATGGTTAGTGATACCTGGTGGCTGAGCAGAGCCAGCACGAGGCTGCTTCTTTCCTTCTCCTTGAAAACTCTATTTTTAGAGTATGAGGATATTTGATTTTCATCACTGGTTACTTTAATTGCAGCCAGAACATGTGGTAAGCAAGAATTTTCGGTGAAAGGAGGGGAAAGCGTGTGGAAATAGTGTAGCCTACAGATAGACTTTGTCGAGTCGGTCGATAACTGGTAGTGGGAACTGTTGCGGAAATATGTGTTGCGTAAATATTAGTAGTTGCAGTGTACAGTATGCATGGAACAGCAGCATTTTTGCCAGGCTTCTGTTCTGCCATTTGGCAGCAAACGTTTGTTGCAGTTCTGTGTTAAAGCTACATGGGATTTGGTTTCAGTTTCAAAGTTTAATAACTTAATAGTAAAAACACATAATCAAATATATTAATAAAAATAGACTTTAACATTTGATGCCTCTTAAAAATTGCAACAAGCTGGTACCAGCACCACACATTCTGCTGAATTTAGACTGAAGAGACTTGTTTACAGTGGGAACTCGTGCAGCCTTTAATAGGAACCTCTACTCAAGTTCATGCTTCGCTTTAGCTGGTAACCCACATAAGAACAAACAAATAACCCCCCCTTTCTGTCCCTCCAAACTCCTGTTTGTTGTTTTACAGTTGCAGATTGTGGCTCTGACAGTACTTAAAAAGGCAAAATAGAAGAACCCCCCAATTATGTCTACTTAAAGATAGTCTTAAGTAAAACTATTTCTTGTTTTCTTCCTTGGTCTGACCCTTTTTATTTAATACAGTGAAGCTGCTCTAACAGGTGACTTGACTATATAAAAACAGTGGTGAGGAAGACTTGTCAAATGATCCACCTCTGTTAAGGTCCCTATGAGGGAATTTTCCACTATTTGTCTTTCCTTACCTTAGTAGTCAAAACAAGAGATTCTGTTTCCTGCTTATGGCTCAGGTTTTTTCCTGTTGTGCCTAGCTGTCATTTCCCTTCTGTAAGTGATGGAAACAAGTACAATGTGCAGATAATAATGAAATGCGCTTGACAGTCTCTTCTTTGACACCAGATTTTACCTGAAGAGACCTCACAAGCTCAAAGTAGCTTTCATGTAGTGAGGGAGGCTAGATAGCACAATGCAAATACAAACATTAACTCGAGATTCGGGCCTTCAGGAATAGGCTTTCTGCTGAATTTCTCAAGTACTTTAAACTTCTTAAGTACACTAAAGGGCTTACGACAACATAGTTGGTAGACTCTTGCACTGAAAGCAAGCATGCAGTGAAGGATGTTTCTGCTAGGTGTTTGTAGTAGGCACTGAAAAATTAACTTGAAATATAACTCAGCAAATATAACTCAACTCAAACCATTTTTTTTTTTAAGTGACTGAAAGCTCCTTTTTTGTCTTCGGACTGCCTGTGTTGTTGGGATTTACACGCTCCAAATTTCAATGTGAGTGTCAGCAGTAATACTACGTAAGAACTCTGGATATTTTTCAACTCCAAGAAAGAAAGTGGTTTGGGGGAGGTTGAAAGAACTCTTTCTTGAACCTGCCCCTGACGATGATCTGCTTGAATCTTATTTTTTCCTCTGTGCTATGTTTAGAGTAGCAAAGAACCCTGTGGGAATATTAAGGAAACTATTAACCTAAAAAACTTCACTGTTGTTCTTGCTTCTCGTTCCCCTGCCATATGCTGACATTAAGTAACCTCTAAAAACTTCATATGAACAACTTCTACACCACTCATCTCCCCCTACCCCTTAATTTTCTTCTATTTTTTTCTGTTCTGCTTCTTTCTCCCATTTATTGCTTTTTCTTCCTTTCAGCTCTCAGCTTTCTACTCCTTGCCTTAGCTTTTTAATTGCTCTGCAAGGCTGTCGCTCACTGGGCAGGAGAGTGTGTGTTGGGTGAAAGCGCTGGTGCCTGTTCTACTCCAAGCGCTAGAAGGCGGCTTGGAGAATGTTGGCATCAGTGGGTTTGGAGGGGCAGTGACAGAGCAGGTGTGGAAATAGCAATTAGTGAGGAAAAACTGCCTGTTACCATGGGTCTTAGACCAACTTGTTTTCTTCTCTGATTATCTCTTTGCATTAGAAATAATAGAGGAGTTGAGAATTTTTAAAAAATAAACATTGAGAAATTTTGAAGGAGAACGTTTATTTAATTTGAATTTACGTATGAATAAGAAATTATGTACTGCCTGGTATCTGTGGAAGTTGGAGAGCTGGAATCCATCGGAGTTGGTGGAAGGCACCGTCTTAGCACAGTTAGGGCGCTGTGAGGCTACCCAGCTGCTGGCAGCGGCGGACTCCGAGACAGCGTTTCTGCCTCTTCAGCTGCTGTAGGTGAACACGACTGTTTCCTTTAAAGCTGAGGTACCAGCTGCTTTCTTCATCTGTGAATGCCACTGAGGTGTGATAAGAGGAGGTCTGTCAGCTATGACCTTGGGTTGGACACTGATGGCAAGCAGTTTGTTCGCTCTATTAGCCTGCTTTATTGCTGCTTTGTTTTCATTCTGCCAAGCAATTTGGTAGTTTTAGTACTATGTATCCAGCAGATACAGTGATTTCGTTTACAAAATAATGTAATCTTTACATTTTTGCTTTTGTGTACTTACTAAGGTCTAGTTTTAAATGCAGCAGGCATGAGTAAAGGAGAGGAAAAAACCACACTGTTAACCAGAAAACCATAAAGTTTCCAAAAGAATTCCCCCCAAACTGCAAGAATATGAATGAATGAATGCTTTATAATAGAGCCCATAAATAAGTCCAGGGGTAGTGTCTTTGTGGCTAGCAACAAGAAAAAGTGGAGTTCCCTAAGCTTGCATTCCTTGAAGCTGCATAATTCTAACATGACTTATCCTTTGTAGAGGGGAAAAAATAGAAGTGTAGCACACTTGAAGTACAGTATGCAACAAGATGTTTTAAAAAATTTTGTTTCAGAGCAATTCTTAGCTGAGACAAAGATTATCAATAGCAGGAGCAGTGGCAATGTCTGCTGAACTTGGATCCTACAGTGCTATGGTTGAAAAGTTGCTTCTTCATCCGTTAGGTTGCTTCATGAGGGAGTTACTTTTCCGTGTGGGTAACCACATGATGTCTCCATTTATCAGCTTGTTGTACCTGAAAGGTTGTATCCCAAGGGTTTCTCCTGGACAGACAATAATTGTGGCACAGACAGTGCTGCTGCTGATTTGCTAGTGAGCTTTACTTTTGCAAGAGTGACTGAGAAATGCTAATTCTGGTCATAATTTTCACTAGATCTGGCTAACACCTCTTCTTGTGCAAATAGGCCAACCCCAGAGGCACATCAGATTCTTTTTTGTTTTAGTTGATTTCAGTAGTTGTGTGGCTGTTGCCTTTCTGACCTCTTCAAGGTATCTGTGCCTGCACTGGGCCATGACTATGAAAAACAGGAAACTTTTTTTAACCTCAGTCTTCTGTTTGGGTCTCTTGCCTTTTGCTTATGGATGCAAAGGTGCTGGTAAGTGTATTGCAGAATTTCCCCTTCCCTGTTTTTTTGGCTGACTTCAAAGGCCCTGTGACAGCATTACCTGGCAGCTCTTGTCACGGTGTAGAGTTTGGTGCATCAACATTTCTTGCACTGAAAGAGAGGAATTGAATAGCTGTCTGCAGGCTGCCCTGAGGGTCCCAGCCTGCCCCCTCGAAGAGCACTGGCCTGTGCTGTATTTTGCTTTAAGCAGGGTCTAATTTCTTCTTCCTTGATCTATTTGGCTACCATACCATAGCACACCTCCCCTTGCCACATACACAGTTTCCCAGTCACCTTACAGGGGACATATGGTGTAATGAAGAAGTATGCTACATGTGGGTTGTAATACAGGTTCTGTGTTAGACATCATTCATTGCTGTATGCTGATCTCTGTTGTACAAGCACTACAGGGCACTCTGGGGCAGGGGGAGGTATTTAAGCTCATCTCGGGCATGCCATGTCATCCAGAGGGGATGGAGAGGAGACGGGGAGTGCTGGGAGAAGCTGCAGACTGGATATCCGTTGCGATTTAACAAGTGCTGCTGTGGGCAAAGTGGCTTGGCAGTACCTCAATATCCATCTCCCCTCCCTGAAACATTCCCAGAAGCAGCTGGCCACAGGAGCCAGCTCGTGGGTTGCAGATCACAGGAAACAGCTTGCCGCAACAAACTTGGCTTCCTCTGCTGAGATGACCCTCAGCAAAGGTACGTGTCATCTGCATCAGCTCTGGGAAGTGCATAGTGGCGGCGAGCAAGAGGAAGGGTGTTGTTAGAGGTACGCACAAAGCCCTCTCTTAGAGCGGGCTTCACCAGTGTTGAACCCCAGACCATGTGGAGAGCATCCCTGCAACTAACTTGTCCTGCCTCTGGATGCCTGGAGTAAGGCTGGACAGCAGTATTTCCTTGAGAGGCTTTTTTCAGTGCTGTACCTCCGTTGGTCCCAGTTCAGTTGGTAAGCGGTGGCTATGCCACACACCCTGCCTCTCACTGGTTGCATCCTGAGTTCCCAGAGCTGTGTTGCATCATGAGGAAGTACTGGAGCTGCAAAATGTGGTGCGGGTGCCTTTCTACCCTGATGGGTGTCATACGGTGTGTGGGTAGCGTGCTTTTGAGTCTTGTTGGTCTGGTTTATGGGTGTGTTGTGCTTATCTTGGAAAATCAGAGTCACTAGCTCCATCTGTCTTCAGAAATGTTATTGCCTCTGTCTCAGACCACTTCAATTCCACTTGGATGTCCCACGAGAGCTGAAAGAGGGAAGTGTAAAGAAGATACTTCTGTATGTGCATCAGCAGCAACCGTGAGAGGAAATTGTTTCTCTGCTAGTGTAAGCCTGGTTAGCTAGGTTGCTCGCTAGCACTTGCTGAATGGTACCCTTCCATCGTGGCTCTTGCAAGAGCAATTCCAACAAACCAGGTCTCCCTGCCTTAAAGACCTCCTGGCACTACAAGGCATGTCAGTGTCTGTGACATGTATTGCTGGATAGCTTGTTGCACGTAGAAATAACAAAGAGAAGTTGCATCCTTGCTGAGGAGGGATCACTGTGGAGGGAATGCTGCTAGAGGTATTTCTGGGGTTGTGCTGAGGTCTGAAGGTTCGTAAAGGCAGCTTGCTACAGTCCTGCATCTGTAAGGTGCACAAAGGCTCTGGCATGGCCTTGCATCCCTCTTGCATGATGGGGCTGTGTCAGCTCATGTGGACTGGCATGACTTACAGAGCAGAGCATGATCACGCTCCGTGATGTGCAGTTGTGGAGTCTTGTTACTCAGATTTGGTTCCTGCTGTCTTGCTGAGACATGGTTCCTGACTCTTGGTGTTTGTACTGTTTCAAGGAAAACCTAAGATTTGCTTATGTTATTAGCTTTCACGCAGCCTAAAATACATTTGGAATGCTTGTTTCCTCAATGCAGTGAATGAATCCCTGTCCTCTTGAACGTGGTGCTTGGCTACAGTGCACGTGGATGGGCTTTGTGAGCTGATCCAATGCGCAAATACCAGAAGCTGGGCGTTTTGGTGCAGAGCACTAGGACAGAGTTCAGGGTCGAAGGGGAAGTCTTGTCCCTGTGCAGTTGCAGTCTGGGTCTCTTTGGGCTCACATTGCACATAACTTGCAACTTTGCACTTGGCTGCTTCGCTAGCTTGCAGGAGGGGGTCTTATGGTTCTGAGATTGCAGTCTTCAGATTGCTGAGGTTTCTTCCAGAACTGACCTACCTGCAAAGTGAAAGTTTTAGTACAATTCAAAAAGCAGAGGAAGAGAGAACATACAGGAAGTTACAAACGTTTATGGGAAAGATGGGGAAAGAACTGAAAAAAACCCTGGCCCCACCCCACTGGTTTTAAAAAGGAACCCAGGAAGGACTTGGGTTCCAAATTCACATACTCTGTCTGCGAAATCTCGCTTCCTAGATCTTTTGCCTCAAGACTTTTTTTTTAATGTAGTTAAAACATGAATCATTTTAAAACCATCAGCTCAACTATTTCTTTATAGCACTTAGCGTTTGCAACCAGCTGGCTTGAAAATGCATGTGCAGAAACAGTAGCTGCTCTGAACAGCAATTTGAGAGGCCTAAAGAGCTGATGTCTTGCCATCTGGCCAGAACAGTTCGCTTTTGGAGACGCCCTACCAGGGAGGACATCACAAGGAGACTGTATGTTGAATTCAGGTAGTGAAGTACAGAACATGGTTCAAGCTTTTTATCTGTGCATATGGCACTGAGAATATTGGCACTTGGAAGAAACAGAGTGGTTGCATGTAATATTTATCTATACTTGATATGTTTATCTAAATCTCGACATCAATTCTTGGCAGCTTGGATGTCAGTAAAATAAGATAAGTTCCGTTGCAAGGTGTGGAAGAATAGAGCTATTGAATTTGCTTGCATTGTAGTGCTTCTATGGGGAGTTTTTCTTTTCACTGTTCAGAATGGTGTTTCTTTTGGAAACAGAGGGTGGGAGGCTGATTATTACCAAGCTACTAGTTCATACAAGTGGTGCGTCTGCCAGTGTGGTGGCACAGTCACTGCCACTAGCCACTCCTGAATAATGTAATCATTTCTGTGATATAGCATGTGAGCTTTTGCAGTTTGCAGAATTCTGCTTTCCCAACAGCTGAAGATGGGTAAGCTTTCATGTTTTTAAATATTTTTCTTTTGTGATGGGCAAGTTATGCCTAACTCTTTATCATCCCACAAAGAGCTGGGTGAACAGCTTTCGCACTGGCCTGATAAGCTTTTCTTGATGAAAAAAATCATCAAATGTTTCTAAGACACTTAGATCCCATGCCACTTAGCTATTTTTAATGATAAAATGATAAAATGAGGGGGAAAAAAAGAACTAAAGAGTTTGGGTGTGTTGTCTAGTGCACCTTCAACTGGTAATCTACATCAGCTGGGAAGTAGTTGACAGCTAATGGCCTTAAAATAGTTAAGATGAGTAATCTGCTCAGAACACATGTATACATTTCTGAGTGGATTACTTTGATTAAAAAAACCTGTCAAATGTACAGTTCCACTGTTGTTTTTTTTTTTTAAAGTTGTTTCCTGTCTATCGTTTTCTCTCTCTGTCTCTCCACGCACTAACATGGTACAGCTAGTATGCTCTGCTGATTCCTAGCCCTCCCAAGGGGGCAATGACCAGTAACAATCTGAATAGGCAGCAGCCCAGGACCTTCGGAGGACGATGAGATTCAAAGCCAGGTTCAATTCAAACCCCATAAAGACTCCAAGGAGCAGAATTGTTCCTCTAAATTGGTTTAGGAGACTCTGAGTCCTCATATATGAAGGCAGTTCTGTCTCACAGCTCAGAGGATCTGACATGCCCAGTGCAAGACAAAAACCCTCATGTCTCTGGGAGCTGACTTGCCCAATGGATGTGTAAATTGGGAGCTGGTAAACAGCTGCATCTCTTCAGACATAGTGTGCTTGTCTCTTTTCAAAGCAAAAGAAGATGTTTAAAGGGAAGTCTACAACCGCAGCCATCGTCCTCGTGGTCATCTCTGTGTGCATCCCTCTGGAAATGCTAAGTATGGTACCTTGTGCCTGAAGTTTAAGCACAGATTTATAGGAAGGAAGGGAGTTTTATTTTGACTGTTTTGAAACTGTGTGGCTCACAACCTTTTTTCATTGAGATATATTTATGAGAAGTCTAGGGCACATGTTACTCCCTGCTGCTCTCTGTGTGGCAAAATTTGGAGAGAAATGTCACCTCATATAGCCACTCAGTAACTTTTTCAGCCAGGCCTTCTTTGAGATGAAGAATTTTCATTTTAAATTATCTTAATTAAAAAAAAAAACCCACCCAAAACCAACGGCTTTTTTTGTACATTCAGTAGCTTCTGCAACTGCTGAGAGGTGTTATATGTCCAGCTTTATTATCTTAGCAGAAATTGGGTAAACAACTCGTGTGCTAGCGTGACACATTTAAGACAGTCAAAGCTGCTTCAGAGCACATCACTTCTGTAGGTAAAGGGAGGAGCTGTGTTCTGGGTGTGTTGTCTTGTGTACCTGTATTAGCTTTGTGAGGCAGGTGAGATACCGGCTCCTTAAATAACAACTCTGGTCTTAAGCAAGCATTTCATAATGAAGTTATTTGACTCATCAGCTGCTGGGAATAGCAGCCCAGGTCCATTTTGCTTGTGGGGAACGGGCTCCCTGGGAGAGGCTTTGTGAAGGCTTAGCGCAATTCTCTGTCTGCAGCTGCATTAGTCTGTATTTTCGTTTGTGGTTGAGATGCAGCGTGGTGGTAAATTGGTTAAGCTTGGGGCATGAGATTCTCTCCTAGGCTTCTCTGTGCAGCTCCATGGTCCTTTTGCAGAAAAAGGAGAAAGAGACCTTATTTTGGAGTGTTGCCACTGTGTCTGCTGAATCATGACCGTGAAAACTGCTGAAGGGGGTCTGTGCTAAATAACAAGTGTTGTATGCCAATGGTTATTTTTGGTGGTTTCAATTACAATCCTCCTTTCTCTGAGAACCACACTGGTGTTTGTGTAAATGGATGCCAAATCGCAACAGCAAAGCCACTGAGTACCTAAGCCAAATCTGAAGAAGAGTGGACACGTTTGCAGCAATGTGCCTGCTCTTCTCAGCTGTTCCAGCCCATGACCCTCAGCCTCTTCCTAGTGTAAACACGGATGGAAGCAGTCAGAGACATTTTTGTTTAGGAGCAATATCAGGAGGCTTAACTGGGAAGAGGCAGCACAGAGGATGGAGCAGTGGTTAGGCTTTTCAGGCTTTGTCTCAGTGGGAAAGTATGAGCGCATTTAATACTGTATTTGCACTCTTGGCTGGCTGGGACCCAGCCCTGACCACAGCGCCTGCTGATGCTGCAGGGATTGCTTTGGCTTTTAGCACATGGACGAAGGAAAAGCACTTTTGGGAGCTTATTAGTAGCTTGAGAAGAGCAACCTTCTTTGCCTCCTTTCACTTTTCTTTCCTTTTTTTTTTTTCTTCTTTCAGCAAGACTCACTGTTTAGACATCTTGTGAATGAATGGCGGAAAGTCTTTGACTTCTGTTTTGAGGGGAAGCCAGGAGTGACTAACATTCCTTAATCTGATTTTATTGCACATTCTTGTCTTGGATATGTTTTCTCTTTTTTCCCCAACCAGAAGAAGAAAACAATCCCTGATGCAAGTGGCTTCTAAGCTCTGTCTTCCTGTAGCTCCACATGTAGCTCTCAGTATCCATTTGGGAACTGACTTTGTGTATTGCTTTGTTTTCATGCAAAAGACCTTTCTGCAAACTGTGACTTGAATAAAAGCAGGAGGGAGTTCAGATGCTGGGAGTCCCTGGTGTCAGCTGAGGCAGGCGGCAGATAATCCCTGCTCTGTTCTGTATGTCCATTAGCATTCTAGAAATACCTGACGTGTCTATTTCCTGATTAGGAGATCTCTAGTCAAATGCTCATTTTCTCACAGGAAACAAAGTATTCAGAATTTCACTGGACAAATTTAGGAACGCCTTTTCGTGTACATAACTGTGGCTTTCTTCATTTGCGTGTGTTGCTGGCCCCTGTTTGTTAGGGACCTCTCTGCACCGTGGTAAAGCTTTTGGCACAGAAACAAAGTGCACTAGCTCTCTCCCTGCACCCCCATTAATTCCAGTTTCTGCCTTTTCCTTTAATTGGCAGATGTGGGAGATGGGCTTGACAGGAGTTGAGAGAGTTGAAAATGGTTTGAAGGGGAGGGTAGTGTTAAGAAACGTGATCAAAGCCAGCTATTATCACTGAAATAGGAGTGTTGCTATTGGTGCTTGTTTATAGCTTGTTAAGTCTTACGTGTGTGTACAGTTTCATTTTATAGGCAGATGGCTTTTAAGTAAAATAACGACTTCTCAGTGTGCTCTCCTGAAGTGAAGCATCGCTTCCTTCCTTCCCCCCTGCCCCCCAAAGTAAAGTTTAAAGTCTGCAGCTACCAAGAGTGCTCGATTCTACCGAAGACAAAATGTATCCTGTTTGTTTAATAAATAATCAGCTGGCTTTGATTTTTGGCTTAATTTAGTCCAAGTGCTTCGGGGCGGATAGATGGGAATGCAGTGTTGGGGGTGGAGACTTTCAAGGAAAAACTCAAGGAATAGAAAATTAAAGTAGCAGAGGACATACCCTCCATCCAGGCTGGGGAGACAGCACTGTGGCGCATGGTGTTGCTCATAGCTTCAAAGAATGAAACAGTGATTCCCAAGAAAGTATGTTACAGTTAACATACTCCTAGTTAGGTAAACTTCAGCTGCTTCATTTAGCTCTGGCAACGCTGGGTGTTTTTATTTGCAAAGCCCTTGCTTCTAGAGCCTGTGGTCAACTTCTGAGGTGCTTCTGCAAGCTGTCTAGTTTTCATAGTTACCAAGGAAAAAACTTTGACCTGAAAACACAACCAGAATGAGTATCTAAGGGCCTAGTTGCACAGACAGTGGTACAGGCAGTTGCATTTTGGCTGCTTCTGTGCTCTCTTGGCTGGACATGAACTGGTTTTGCTCCAGAAGCCACATAGTTAGGTTAGTGTGGTGCCAAGCTTGAATTCCTATGCCTGGTGTCCGGAGTGGGCTGGGAGAGCAGCCGTCTGCTGTGGACGGGAAAGCAGTGCCCTTGGTCTTGGTGCTCCAGGGGTAAACTAACAAAAGTACGTGTATTTATTTTTTTTAACCTGTACTATGCCCTCTTTTTGGGGGAGGATGTGGAGGAAGGGAATTACAATGTGCGGCTAGCACCAGATATTCACTGTACTATAAACAGATACTTGCTCTACTACACCTAGATTTTTCTAGCATATGTGGTGTGAACAGTTATTTAGCAGTGCTAATACAGGTATCTGTGCACCAAAAAGGGTTGCTAGGTGACAGCCAACAAATGCATGCCCTTTGGGGTCCGATTTTTCTTCAAAACTTCGTATGGGCTCTATCGCTAAGCATTACAGGAAGGAAGAAAATTGGTGGTTTCCAGAGGCTAACCTCAGTCCTTCGATGATGACTCACAGCCATGGGGACTGAAAGGAAAGGTGGCCTCACTGAAAACTGAGTGCTTCTATGTGAGGAGTGGGACTGAAGGAGGCTGCTGCTTGAGGGCAGAGAAGCAAACCCTCCTGAAAGCACGGGGGTCTGGCTTTGTTACTCACCCTGTTTTCCCAGCTTGATTTCAATCCCCCTTTGCATGCACCGAGTTACCCTGGTCATTGCTTCCTGAACCAGCTGGGGAGAATGATGCAGGCAATTGCAATTAGCCTTGAGAGCATCAGTGACTGGGGTGTTGGAGGGAGGAAATGAAATGCCACTGCATTGAGGTAAAACTCCTTCTGAAGAGGAGGAAAACTTATTTGCTGAAGTTTTTCCACTTATACCCAGTTTTCTGCAGCACAGCAGTTCTTTGCTTGGCAGTGTCTTTCATATTGCTATTGCACTGAGGCTCGTAAGACTTTGAATTATAGTATGCATGCTAATAAGAATTTATTGTTTTTTGCCCTTGACATGAACGAAAACACTCCCACTCAGTATCTTCGATCTGGAGAAAAGTACACTGTTCTCCTTGTGCTGTCCTCTCCCTTTCCCAAGCACTCTTTTATGCAGTGAGGAGTTGCTGCAGATCTGCTGTGTAGTTTGTGCAGCCTGTTCCCCCTGCTGCAGAAGTGTAACCCATACCTGTCTTCATGCTGGCAAAGATGGATCTTTGGAAAACTAAGGAGGACATGCATGTGGGAGGGGGGAAAGTACATGGTCCTGTATTAAGCTGAGACAGCAACTGAAAGTCTTGGAAGTGTTTTGACTATTGCTTGAAGCTCTTGGAGGCATATAAAGGGGGGGGGGTGTGCGATGAATTTACATTCTCTGCCAAAGCTTCCCACAAGTTACAATCTCTTTTTAAAAGAGAGTTTATAATAAAGGGCCAGATTGTGCTTTCAGACCCTGCAGTCTAGCAAAGCATCCAACTTTTTTTGTCCTACAGCCCTGCACAGCAATGTCTCGAAAGCCTGGTGGAAGCTGGTGATAAGACCCATTTTTGGGGGGAGGTTCCTCAACGGGGGAGCTCTGAGCTGGGCAGCTGCCGCCCTTCCTGCTCCACCAGTAAGTGGCCTTGCTGGACCCTTGGTGCCAGTGTCCTCGCCCTGGCTGCTGCTTCCTAGTCAACGATTTCCCTCCCGGCCCAGCAGCAGCCCAGCACCTAGCTGGTGTGATGGATGTCTCTGCGCAATGTCTTCCTCCTCCCTCACCACTGCCAGTGGTAAGCAATGCTGCAAGTGGGGGAGACCACTTCAAAAAGTAGCTGTAAAAGCTGCTTTTAAAGTCAATAGTTTCATCCAGCGTGGTCAATGGCAAACTAGAGAACACCTCAGACGAATATGCTGCAACAACAAACATAGTGGGATGTATTAATAAAACTAGCATACTGGCATCTGAGAAGCAATTTGGGCCAGAGGGAGCCTCTGTTTAATGTGCTGTGCTCTTTTTCGGCTGTTAACCTTTCATTTCAGGGAAGAAAGGTCCAGAGGTGAGCAGTGAGAAGGTGAAGAGGCTTAGGAAACTTTTCCTTCTGTTTTTCCTCAACTTAAACAGACTAACTGAGGAAGGAGAAAATAGGTCTGACACTGGTGTGGGGTGAAGGCATTGGAAGATAGCTATGTCTGCTTTTCATGTTTTGGTTTGGATTCGGAGGGCAATTCTGAAGTAAACCTCCTGATTTCCCCCCCACCACCACCCTGTGTGCTGGCTGGCATTGCAGAGCTGCATCAGGGCATGCAAGCTGGGTTCCTTCTACCTAAAACAAAACCAGAGACTGCATTCCCAAAGCCCACCCGGCTCACCTGATGTGCTGAGTGTTTGGTTTGTGGCAGGAGTCCTGGTCTGAAGTAAAAGCCTTGTAAACCTTTAGTCTGGATGTCGGGGCCTTCGATATCATTGTCTTACAGGTTGCTTCAAGTGGGCCAAACTACTTGGTCATGCAGAGCTAGCTTTAGTGTGGTGGTATAGCAGGACAGACTGCTCAGATGGAAGGCTGGAAATGGTGAATCTCATCCTTCTGTGGCTGCAGACCCTATGTGTAGACCCCCATGTGACAGTGGAGATGTGTGGCAGACTTTTGTGCTCCCTTCCAGTGGATTTGGGGTTTTTTTATTGTTCTTTTTTATAACTGCCTTTCACACTGTCATTGAAAGTTGCCAGGAGCCCTTTTCTCATCGTCTTGCTGGCTCTCCCTTCCTGGGAGATAATTGACTTTTGTCTCACTGTAGAGGACTGCACTAAATGGTCTCTTGAGGTGCTTTCCCAGCCCCTGCATGTCAAACTCCTGTACAAGTGGTAAGTGATAGGAGTTTCCCTCGGCTGCTGTGTGCTCCCACCAAGCTATTTAGAAATGCATGTGTACCTTTCACCAGAAGCGTATGCTTTTGTTGCAGTCTTAGAGTATTTTGCCCAGATTCGAACGGTTAGGAAGGTGAATAAGAGAAAATCAGACATGAAGTGCGGGAAGAAGAGGTGTGCTTTTCTCTAGAACAGAGTAAGAAAAGGTAGCATGAGAAAGATTGGACCCACTAGAAGTGAAGTACTAGCTTTTCCTCATGGGCACTGCTTATTTTCTGTTGGCAAGGTACAGGAGGAATTGGTGCTGTATGTCCTGTGTGTGCTACAGTTTGCCTGCAGCCAGTTTCTGGCAGAGCAAATTTCTTACCTGTGTGTGAGTGGGTGGAACAAATAACAAGTCAGCTTCTCTGTCGCTTGCTAAATCCCACTGGTAGTTTTTGTTCCAAAACAACATAGTTTAGATATATGCTCGAGATCCCATGGTGCGGTCTGCTGTGTTCTTGGAGATGGATCTCCTCACCCTTTGCCCTCCATGTGTCGAGATGACTTTGTTTTCAAACATGCTTGATCTAAAGAGGTGTGTTATTCTGACCCTCTGAAGTCCAAGTCTACCATTTGCCTCATATAACAAACAGCTGGCAGGTTGGAAAATGCAAGTAAACTTGTGCAACGCTGTTGTCCTTGGATTATGATCTCACCACTGCAATTCCCAACACCATCCATATAACTACTTGCTGACTGTTAAAACTGAACCCCCAAAGCTGCAAGTCATTTTTTTTTTTAGGAGAATGGAAAAAAGAAGAGCATATTACTTCCTCTTCCCTCTCCCCGCCAACATTTGAAATTGCCTAAGATGGGAGAGGAGGGAGCGTTATTGACTGATGTGAATAGTCAATAAATAAAACCTAATCTGAATTAAGGATGCTGTGTCCTAAATGACACACACCTCACATAAGCTCATCACGCTGTATGTTTGGCTTTGGCCAGCTTGGGAAGCAATTCTGACCATTAACCAGCCATTAATTGCTCTGTGTCTGTGCGGTTGGGATGTACTCGTGACACAGGAGAGAGGGATGTGTTAAAGGCTCACTAGTCATCTTGTTTTGAAGCTCCGAGGCGGATGTATGTCAGTGTTCCTTAAACCCTCGGGGGTGTTGGTGGCGTGATGCAGTTGCACAGCTCAGCAGCTCGGGACTCGGTCTTTTGCAGGGCTCTCTGTTACCGAGTCTGTAGCTTGTGCTCTTTATTTTGCCTCTTACTGGGGAGCCTGCTGCTTGCAGTGGTGGTTGGCCATGCTCTGCTCTGTTCAGGTACATCAGATGTTTGCTGTGAAGTAGCTGAGTGGGAGAAAAGCCTCTGTCTTTGGTGGCTAGACTGGTTTTTGCACTGATGATGACTTCATCTTTTGACTATGCAATGTGTCTGAGACTAGGTCTGCTGGAGACACACCTGAGTAACTTCAGTTGTGGAGGTTATTAAAGAAAAATGCTCCCCCTCTAGTTATAATAAAACTTCTGCCATCCATTTCCTGAGTCTTTGTGTAAAGGTAGTCTATGTTACTTTTTTTTTAATTTCTCCCTTGTTGTTTGACCAGCACTCAATGCCAGCATTGCTGGATGAAGTTAAGTTCAGAAGACCTAGCTCTGCTGCCTTTATTTGAGGGAAGGAAATGGTATGCTAGTCTGTCCTAGAAAAGGAAATCCTCCCTGGGTCGAGGCATAAAAACTTGATTCCATTTAAACATGGCATGTTATAGCAGGAAGGGGCTGGAGTGCCTTGAACCTGCTTGGGTTTAGACTTTTTGTTGTCCAGCCCAGTTTCTGTTAACTTCCTAAAATGCTCTCTGCTGGAGTTCACTTACGTTGGAAGCTGCTGTTCACCACCTTGATCTTTGTATCGAAGTCGGCAGTCGTAAGGCATAAGGAATTCACAGCAGACTCTTGACTGCTTAGTCTCTTCTACTTAGTAAGCAGAAGAGACCCCAACAAGATACTATGAATCTCCAGGTTTACAATTAATTCAATCTGAAATTAAGGTTGCTTTGCATTACAACCTTGTGGCCATCTGCACTGGGCTGTACCTAATTTACAACATATGCTTCTACCCCCACTTTTAAAGAAGCATCTCCTGGCTGTCGCCTCCATCTCAGGGCCTGTGGGATCTGGCATCAAACATTGTATTCATCTACGGGGATAGAAAGGAAAGGTGTGGAGCTCATCCTGCTTAACAGCATCTCTTTTTCTGCTCCTGAGCCAGATGCTTTTGCATGTGGCCTTGGGTACAAAATCATGTTTCAGCAGGTTGAATGGAAGGATTAGTAAGAGCCAGCTGTTGGCAGGAAGGCGTCTTACTGTCAGTGTGATGGCGTGAAATCGATTGGATAAGTACAGCTCTTGCATCTTACCAGGGAACTTTTTTTAACTATGTTAATCACTGTGGGAAATCTAGAATCAAATCCTTAAACTCCCCCCCCCNTGCTGTATGGGATAAATAAGAAGCCTGCCTTTAAAAATGCGGTGGGCTTCTGTCCTGGTGTGTCTTGACTGGGTCTGCCCAGAATTTCCTTGTTCAAACTCTGAAATAAAGTTGCAGTCTTGCTGCAGAAAAATCAAGCACCTCATGGACAGCAAGATTTTCAGAAATCTGAGATGTCCCCAGGGAGCTGCTTACAGTCAGAAAATGAATCTTCCTTGTTTGCTCACTTGTTATACGCCAGTTTTCCCTGCAAGTGTTGTGGGGTGGCTGCTGGCACATGTGAGGAGCTCTGCATTTCTCATGGCTGATAAAATCATATAGCAACGTGTTGCAGAACTCTTGACCTTAGCTAGCAGGCAACATGACTGTGATTCATTCAGTACTGGCAAGTTTTCTCAAGATAAGAGATTAAAGGACTCTTAAGATGGCTCTTCAGATGCCATTTCAGTAGAGTAGGTAGTGGTCATTTGTCCTGGGGCTTTTAGACTATAAATCTGGCAGCATGCTTTCCAGGGTAACTTGTTCATAGTCTGTGTATGGTCAGTAAGCCAAATATTTTTATATCCTCCATAGGAGTAAAATGAGCTCGAATAGGCTGATACCAAGATATGACTATGGTAGAGGCAGTGACTAAGGTGGAAAAGCAATGGGTCGTTAATGTGTGGGCTCTCTTTTAAAGAGCATATTGTTTTTCAAAGCTGTTCCATTGTGCATGTCGGGGTGTTTATCTTGGTTTGCAGTCATCAGTGATTTTCTGCTTAGATAAGTGACCAGTAGCTGAGCTGTCGGGCAAATGATTTCATGCCTGCACAGCCTGGGCTGAGCACCTAAAAGAGAACCAAAAACACAAACGTAGGGCTGCATATTGTGCGGCTGCTGCATTTCATAACTGCTGTAAAACAATCACAGTGGGGCTTTTCCTTTCCAAAATGTCAAGACAATAGAAACGTTTCTTCTAAAGAAAGAACAAATGGAGGAGGAAGGCTCTAATTGCCCTTTAAAAACAAAATCCCTATCTTGCTGTGCTGCTTCTGGTCTAAAATTAAAATGTTAGATTAATCTTTGAAGCAATGGAAGAATCTCCAAGTGGTTTTCCTCTCTCCACCCAGCACGTGCCTGGGTTTCCCACTTTCTTTAAGAGCAAACCTCTCCTAGGCATGAGCTAAATTTTGTTTGTTGTTGCCAGGAGCAATGAGATGGATTCAAAATTGGGGAGGCGAGGGGAGCAGCACATTGATCTCCCTTCTCCTCCTCCAAAACAAATAAGGGTTGGATTTTTATTAAAACCATGACTAAGTTTTTTGTTTCTTAAATGAAAACACACGCTTTATTGACTTTTTAAATCAGGTCTAGCCCTTCCAGTCATGTTGTATTATTAAGTGTGCCCTTCTCCCAGTCTCCCTGAAATCACTTGCAAGTAGAGTTTAATAAAGAGTATGTTTTTATAGTAAAGAGGGAGGAGATCAGGCTCTAGTTGCTCTGCTAATGAGACTCTTCAAGGAAATCTATCCCCAGTGTTCATCTCTGTTTCAGTTATTTCTGTGACGACTCGCCTTCCCCTGTGCCTTGGCAGAAAGGGAGCTGCTTCGCCAGCAGGCAGGGGATGAGATGCTGAAGCTGTTCTGATGTTTCTGTTGCTGATTTTGGCAATACCGCTCCTTCCGCCCTGGATGGTGCTCTACCTTCCTTCAGCGGCTGCCTCTGCTGAACTAGGAAAGCAACTTTCCCCTGTCCTGCTGTGTATGAGGAGGGGAGAATTCATTGTTTGTTTTTTACCTTTTTTTCTGGCTTCACTGAAAATGCCTTTGCTGTCTGATGGTGGAGTAGAAACAAACAGGTTTTCATGCTTGAAGCATCCAAAATGAATGGTTTCCTATCCTTGCTGTAGGACTTGGTTAAATCCTGTATATGCCTCTGAAAAACTGTTCACAGGAATGTCGCTCGCTTGCAGGTCTGACTTAGAGCAGCAGGTGTTAACCACTGGTTTCCCTCTGACACTAATGCCACTTCGGTTTGCTGGTTTTGGCCACTGTTTCTGCTTGCCAGCGTTAACATAGGTCTCCTCAGCACATTGAGCCAAGCAGTGACTTCCACGGATGCATAGGTGGCCATGCAGTGGGCTTCTCAAGCTGCTTTAACTTCTTACAAATATGTCTGTGCTGGCAAGATGCAAGCTGACTGTCGCAGTGGTCTCATGGGACCACGACTCTATGGGACAGCTGACTTCTTATCCCCTTGCTCATGTGAAGTAAGGAGCTTTCCACTGACTAGAAAGGCTGCAGTTGTTGGAGTCTGGAGGAGGCCAGTGGCAGATGTTGTGAAATGTCTTCTCCACACTACCAGCCTCAGAAGACGCATTGGGTTCTGCTGATGTGATGCTGTGACTTGGTTTTTTTGTTTGTTTTTTTTTTTTCTGTCATGCCTGGAGTTTCAGCAGACCACCCTTGCTGGGGATCCACAGGAAAGTGAGTGGCTGGAGGTGTCTCACTACCTTATGAAAATGTCAGTTATGTGAGCTCTACTCTTTCAGCAGGTGATGCTTATAAAATGAATAGCTTTAACTGGGGTGTGGGAGGGCAGACTGGGTGAGGGGTGGTAATGCTGATTTGACATACTTGAAAATGCTCAAGCAATTTGTTGGAGTCTTTCATGGTCAGATCTGGTGTGCCAAGGAATATCAGGGGAGCCAAGGGGAGAGAAACAGATGCCAAAGCCTGGATTTTTCTCTCTCTACACCCCCCACCCCACCCTCCTGCCCGAGAAAAGGGCAACATAAGCAAATGCAATAAACAAAGGACTTCACTTTCACAGGAGTTAACAGAAGATAGTTAAGGGTGATGTTTTAAATATAGCCAGAAAACATGAATGTTTTCTCAGTAAGTTTCTGGTAAAAATCTGAGAACTGTACTTTTTTTTTTAACTTGCATTGCCCTCCACTCACATTTTCAAGCCCCAACTTGTCAAAAACAAACATGCCCCTTCTTATTCTGTTCCTGTAAACTCCTGACTTCATCGCAGGTGAAATAATGGAACCACAGCTCTGAAATGCATCTCCTTGCAGTCTAGGCCCTTGCAGGCAGATGCCTTGAAATAATCCAGAGACTGAAAGACAGAAACTACGAGCTCGTTAGATGCCAAAGACCTGGCTGTACCAGTCCAAAGCTGACTGATCCTGGTGAGAGAATCATGTAAAGAGGAGTTGTACAGATGTCAATATATGAAGCACTGATGAGTGAGACTGTGCAAGGGGAAGGAGGTGAAGAAGCTGAAGGCTTGTTTTGGCATGAGAATAAATGTCTATGAACTGACCAGAAATATATCTGTGCTGCAGCTCAAGTGGTTTCCGATCAATGAAACATCAATGCTTTCGGTGAGCCTCCCAAGGTGCAAAGTGGAAAAAGGCATCTAACTGGCTTCAGGAGACCGCCCTGTGATATTGGGTGTGGTAGTGGGGGATTGGACACATGTAGTTAGTTAAATTCCTTCCAAACCTGAAAGCTTACAAATACCTTACTCTGCCCTTCTAGTGCTGCTGCTTCTGAGTTGAGGAAGAGCTGTGTGAGAGGGGCTTGTGCTGCTACTGGGTGTGCTGTGCTTGTCTGGAGAGTTGTTAGAGAATTATATATGCAAACAGGAATGAACTATAACAAGCACTAAATCGGTTTAGCATCTTGTCTACTCTTTTCACTTCCTGCAGCACTGAATACTGACATACAGCTATAGCTACATCTTTACAGGCATATGCTTCTATGCCATAGTGTTGGAGTTACAACACATGGGAGATCCTGCTCTGCTGAGGATAGAGCAGTTCTGCCAGAAATAAGAGTTGGAGTGTGTACTCACGGAGTAACGTGGCTGAGTTTGGGCAGACACCCACTGCAGGAGGTGGATCGACTTGGTGGTGCTGACTCAGGAAAGGCTTGTTGGGAACCTTAAGTAATGACCATATTTACCATGTGACAAAGCTTTATAAATTGAGTGACTTTTACAGTGAATGCTTTCAGCCCCGAGCTACAAGGACAGTGGGAGAGGAGTGAAATGGCTGATTAGTGCTAATCAACCAGCTGTTAATGAAGTATATGCTCAGTTTTTCAAATTTATGCAGAAGAATTTTCAAGTGGGTTGAATCCAGTATCCAAACTTGAATGGGCATGTTTTGAGGCTAAGTATTGGGTACAGTTGTACTGGAATACCTTATAGCAAAGGTAGGGTGGAAGATCTTTTGCCTTAATTACCTAAACAAGCTTAGGCTGGAATATGTTTTCGCAAGGCGGTGTCATTTTTTGCAGGATTAAGTCTGTAACCTAGTGTTAGCTGGCTTGCTTTTTTCCCTGGGAAGTAAGTTGACCACCTCTTCTGGATTGCTAGAGTTGTGGACAAAGCGGATCCAAGCATGCATAGTAAACTAATGGTGATAGTTCTAGCATCCAATTCTCGGTTTCCTGTTCCACAGAATGGCTCTGAATTATTCTCTTTTGACTGAGTTCTATGACTTGTAAGTCAACTGAAAGACTCAGTGCATCCTTCTTTCAGCAGCTGCTTGTTTCATAGGTTGCAGCTTAGCAGTCACCACTGCTGAAGAAGAAAGGGGGAGAGTCTGATGAAGGAAGTATGAAGGGAGTCAGCAATGTGGCACTGGTTATTCAAAGGAGAGGGAGATAAGGATCATTCCAAGCAGCGGTATGGCATGTGGGCATTTTGTACGTCTTGGCTTTTCCCAAACATAGTGTTCACACCTCTTTCTATGCTGTCCCCTCTGCCCGTATCTGCTCTCCTCTTCCCGTTCGTTGAGAGCCTGTTAGTCATCCTTCGATTCCTGTCTTTTAAATCACTTTCTTCAGGAGTTCAGTAAAGCACACACACACACGAGTGATTGATAAGCCTTTAGTTGCAGAACTGCTTTTACTTCCACTGCTCCCAAGAGACTGCAGTGTGGTTTTGGGCCAGCCCTGTTCTTGTTCAGACATCTCTTAACATGTCTGTCAGGTGTGCTTTCTTTCCTCTCCCTCCCTCCTGTTTTTCTTGATAGCTGTGTGAGATCATCTTTTACCACCACCACCACCACCCTTATCCCTCCTCCCAACACCTAACATTACTGTGCAGACTTAGAGATTTTTCTCTGTGGTCTCATCTTTGCAGGGAGCAAGTATTCTCTACTGGGTGCAGTGCAGTTGCTGGCCCAACCTCCTGTCTCCTCTGCCTTTAGTACTGTTCTTATGCTCTGTTGTAGAAGTGAAACGGTACAACTCAGTGACTTACGTGGCTGAGAGGAGAAGCATGGGGAATAGGCACAAAATGGCTTTAGGGTAGGATCAAAGTTTATTTTGCATAACGTGTTGCTGGGTTGGAGATGCCATGTCTTTTCCTGGTTTTAAGCAATGCTCCTGTCTTTCAGCATCACCGAAGTCGGATGGTGTACCTCCTGCCCACTTGTAAGTTATGCTTAGTCTTCATAGAGAAGTCACCCAGACATGATGTGATAGATCTATCCCTGTAGGCTAAAGACCTTACAAAGCACTGTTCCTTGAACACCTATGCAGTCTTTGGGCCATGCGATCCACCTGTCTGCATGGTGCCAGGAGTAAATCTTCATTGTGGGGACTGTTGCCTGGCTGATGCTAGGGTTTGTTCAGAGAGGACATCTCAGCACTTGCTTCTGCAAAGGGTAAAACACTGTAAGGTTGCAAGGGGTGGCTGGTGGCAAATTCTGAAGAGTTGAGGTGGGTGCCACCTTTGAAGGCTTCCAGATCAGCCAGAAGCAGCAGCAGCATTGTGGTTCCCTGAGGTAGTTTGCTGAAAGGTGTCTCGAGCAAGAAGCATTTTGGGCCATCCTTGTTACCTCAAGCAACCCATCTTCATGGAGTGGGGAAGCTTGAAATAACTGCTGTGTGGAAGTAATTGTCTCTGCTGTTTAGGAAGCTGATGACTGCTGAGAGGCAGAAGAGATTGTGGTGTCCAATGAGCTTCATGAAGTTGTGGAGTTCCACCACATAATGTGAGTTAATGGGCCCAAACTGGCCCTAACAAGTAGAATTTCATGATGAATCCAAGTGCTGTATTTCAAACCTGGCTTAGTGAAAGGCCTGCAACTCCCTTGATGCATGCTGAGAGACAAAGCAGGAAGAGGATCACAAAAGACTACGCCCAGACCTTAAAGACTTGACCAAAACCAAAAGCCAGGATTCACTGTCTTGATAGAAAATGGATGCATCTCTGAAAGACAGATAATATTTCTTTTTCTGCAACTTGACAGCACATCAGACTGTGATGTTTAAACCATGAAGCTCATGAAGCAGGTCCAGCTGCAGCTCCACTGACTTCAGTGGAGTGATGACGATATGACAGCTGATGATGTGACCCTGTAAATCTAGTCACAGCAGATGGATGCCTTACCAACTAGAGTTCTTAATGTATCATTTGAAGATAAAAGCTAAAGCTTTCTTTTTCTAGGGGAGAAAATAAAAGGTTTTGGTGTCAGGTTGGAATAGGGTTTTTCTGCCTGAATACTGTCTTCAGTGGAAAGAGAGGAGGACACAAATAAATTAGCAATTTGTGTCTAGATGGTGTGAATTGTGAACTTTTTCTTCATCTACTTCCTCGAATCTGCATTAAGAAAAGCGTATCTCAGACTGAAGTGAGATGACTGAGGAAACTTACTTCGGTCTATTTACAGAGGTCCTCTCAGTCTTTAGCAATAGTTTCAGTTCCTTCCCCAAATAATGAATTTCAGCTTTTCTCAGTGCTGGCCACAGTGCTCTTTCTTCCTCATTATCTAAAGCCTGGCCCTCTTGTTTTCTTATCTTCTTCCCCTGTGGCCAGCCTTCTAGGACTACACAGACTTTGACTCTTCTAAATACTCTTAGTGCTTCTTTTTGGTAGTCAGTGCTCCTTGTAATGTAGTCATCAGCTCAGCACTAAACCCCCCCACCTTGTTTTTCCCCTCCCTCCTCTTTTCCTGCTCATTTTGATTCTTTCTCGTTTTCCCCTTTGTACTGCTTTAAATGTCTCTGTGACTGTGTCCATGACAGCCTTTGGCTCTCTGTGTGTACACTGGACTACTGCCTTGTACGCCTCTGCTGTGAAATCCAGATTCTTTGAGTGGATATCTATAAGCTTGACAGTCTGAAGAACAAGCTGTTCTTGCTTCTGTTTTTCTGGAAGACTTTTCTTTTACTTAACTAGCCACTGTTTTAGTGAGGTCAGCAGATGCTCAGATGCTTTTTGCTCCCTCCACAGTAGCACTTAACACTGCTTTCATCTGCTGGAACATCACCATGGCTCTGTTGGCCTTCATCAGTGATGCTGGCCAGAACATAAGCATTGCTTTGAGCTTGTCTCAGAACCTCCTAGGACAAACAACCCTGTCTTTTATCTGCTCTTACTCCAGATATCACTTGATGTCAGATGCAAACCTTTCCTCTCTTTATAAGATGTCACTTCAAAATTTGACCAGATTGTCCAAGTGAGCTGTGGCACTGTCCCTTATCCAGGTCTCTCTGCTCATACTGAAGTAACTTGCTGTCAGTTCTCTGCAGATTGGACTGGGAGGGTCTCCCACATTTAGAGCAGAATCTGGATTATAGCCCTGTATTTGGGTGCTTGGGAATTACATCCATGAGTGGTAAATCCACAGGCTGGCTTCCCTTTCAGGCTAGAAAGCTACAAGCAGCCGTACAGACAGCAGTCATCCTTTTGGAGCAAGTTGCTGGCCAGTAACGGTAGGAGCAGTGCATGTCATGCAGTCAGCAATCTTACTTTAAAGGCTTTTTCTATGCAGATGTATTCACACAGAGTTTACCGTCCCTCTGATGTTAGCCACATGGCCTAGCTTCAGGGAGTACTGTGCAGAGCTTTTCATTATCTGTGCCCCAGCGTGTGTGTGTGTGTGTGTGTACACGTACGTTTCTTTTCCCAGGAGGAGCTTGATGGGGGCAGAGGCTCTTCACTGTCCTTTTGATCTGGGGCTCCTTGAGGATTGGTAGAGAAGTTTCAAAGGCTTATTCTGAAGCCAGGACAGATGGACAGCCAATTACTAGCTCACTATCATTGGGATTTTTGTTAATGATCCTTCAAGTGTTCCTCCTTAAGTCCCTTATCTCCAAAGTAAAAGTCATGACTTTATTTCCTGCCTCCTTTCCTCAGTAGCTCCTTTAGAGGTGGTGTCTGTGTAGTCAGGTGATAACATCCGTAAGATTGCTGATTACTGTAAAGGCATACAGAAATAGTTGACATAGAGCTATCATACATATTTGACTTTATTTAACAGGCCTCTCTTGACTTGAAAAGAATCCTTTCCAAAGCAAAGTCTGCAAAATCAGACTTGGAGCAGGCTAAGCTCAGACTTTTGAGCTAAGACAACATAGGAAATATTTACCTCTAAGGAGCAATGTTTCAACCTGCACTATGACTTGTTGGTCCTGAATTGGTAGCCCTCTGCTATGAACTTGCACGTAAACAGCATGAAATAATCCTGTACCCCCAGAATATTTATGTGATTTTTTTTTTTTTGTGTCATCCCAGGAACTTCTTAGGAAGAGAGCAGGAGGACAATGAAGTTGGGACTTTATGGTAGTAATTTTGAGAGAGGGCTGGCTGAATTGACTTGGCCTGGAAAATTCTCCTTGTTTAGCTGGGAGAACTGAAAAGAACAACCGGTTAATGCATGTGATATCCCACAGTCAAGAAAAGGTTAAGGTGAAGATGATTTTGCTAATATTGTTCTGTGGAACTGCTAGCAGCATTACTGCTCTTTAATTAACCTGATGAATCCCAAACCTCTAGACTCCCACAGGGAGAGGCTAAAAGCCATAGTCGGTGACCTGCAGGAACTAGCAGTGACTTCCTCCAAGTTGCTCAGAGGCTGTCAAGGAGGAAGCGCTTTTACCTGGCCACAAAAACCACTATCCTAACTGGAGAAAGGTACAGCAGTGGGTTTGGCTTGCAGTAGCAATCCTGAGATCAAGCTGGGGTCATGCCATGGCATGGCCTACTGCAGCCTGAGAAGAGAGAGTCAGGGACTGATTGAATTAGCCACAAAAGCTAGATGGAAGAATGGACAAGAAGTCTGCCCAAATTCAAGCTTGGGTACAGCAGGTGTGTGAAGTTTTCAGTCTGAGACCCAAACTTGTAGTGCAAGGCATGAGATGCGTGCTACAATCACTCATGGGTAGAATCTGTCCTTCCAGCAAAACTACCAACAGGCTGGATGTGGTCCTTGTAACTCACACGTCTGTTTTCAGCCCTTCTTGAGACCGTAACAGTATCAATACTTCTTTCCTACTGCCTCTCAACTGTGTTTTCCATACTGCTTTTCTGCCCTTGGTGGTGGAAACAGAGCAAAGCTTTCACGCTGAAAGTCTCTCTGCGGCCAAAGTAGCACATAAAGCTGAGGTGGGCCTTCCCTTCCCTTAGGTTGCCTCTTCACAAGCAGAATCACCAATAAAGCTCAGTCGAAGCAAAGTTGCTTTTTGAATTAAATCCAGATTGTCTTTAGGCCTGTTCTGCCTAGATTTGGAAACCATGAACTGTTCGATGTAGTGTGGCCGTCTTCCAGACAGCAGTGGGCCAAAGCAAATGAAAAGGCGTGATTGAAAATTGTGAAATGCTTGTTCATATGTGTGTATGAACATGAAAAAATATATATTTCATATATATATGAAAAAGATTGCATTCTTTTTACAGGAAAATTTTGAAGACTGTTTACAAACCAGTGCTTTCTTTGCAAGCATTCTCCTTTCCACAAGCTTGAATGATCTCTACGTTGTGTTTAGAATTTGAAGACTCAATGTACCAAAAATATGGATGCAGTCCCTGCCCTGAAGATGTCTGTCGGGAGAGACTAGACAGAACGGGTTGCTGCGTGAGCAGAGTGAATCAGGCCAATAGCTGGCAAATTATTTGCTTCTCCAGGTGGTTCACC
>WAAD01014677.1:190899-213962 GCA_013389945.1 Fregata magnificens
AGCTGTGTTGTGTGGAGCCAGCTTCTGAAGTGCTGCTTGTACTAATACAATTGGCAGTAATCAAAAGGAGTTTGCTTATCAGCCCGGAGCATCCTGGACAATGTAGTTGCTTGTCAGGATGAAAGAGTGGAGGGTGGAGTTTAGTTAGCAACGATCAGGTATGTCTGTGGGAAGCTGGCAGCATTGGAGGGTTCAAACTGAGCTTGTTGGGTGGGTTTGGCAAAGGTGCGTTATCAGTACAAATCAGCCATCAGTGAATAACCAGAATTCAAATCTGCTCTGTGTGTGTGTTACAGCTCTGTAATGAGCCAATTACTGTTCTGAGGGTCTTGCTGCCCTTGCCGGTGAGAGGTGTGGTGACAGTCTGAGCGGGTATGTTTATCTCTCCCAACAATGGGTAGGAATATGGCTTCTATTTGGGGGCAGGAGTGCTCATGAGAAGACACCCAGTGTGTCTTCTTCCCCTTCTGTAGTGATTAATTGGCTGATGGTAGGACAGAGCTGTGCTCAGCCCTGGCTGGAGCATGTAGAAGCCAGTCGTGCATGCTGCGGGATGTTAGGTATGTTCTCCTCACAGTGGCAATCCCACCTTTGCCAACATTATTTGACTCTCACACTTGGAAACTGTTGTGACTCTTTGCCTACATTTGTACATGGTCAGGTTTGAGTTTCAAGTCCAAGGTACTTCTTAGTAAGCCAAAATCCAGCTAAAGGCTTGTGATTTAACTGGAAGGACAGGGGACCTGTAAGAGTAATACCGCATGTCTAAAATGTAGAACATCACAAAATCAAGCCTGTCCTAAAATAAAATGACAGCTTATAGCTTTTGTAAACTGAAGTCTCTGCATTCCTGGCAGCTCAGTATCAGAACCTGTATAGCAGTTTGAGCCCTGACAGTGACATTTGGGAGTGCAATAGCTTGACATAGCATACACCTTTCTGCACAGGTGTCCTTTGAGAGGACAGGACCACGTCTGTCCTCTGGTATCACTTCCTACCCTAAACAAGCGTTGAGCAATGTTTTCCTGCATGTGCCATTCCTCTCACGTTAGTTGCTGCTCACCTTCTGCAATGATTCTTCAACAACAAACTTTAGGTTGGTCTTCTAGATAAACATATGTGTTAATGACACACAAATTGGTGTGGTATTTCAGGTGTTAGCTTTTAATTGGAAGTCCCCTCCCAAGTAAGTTTTCAAGTCTAACAGTGAACAGGAATTCCTCCATTTTCTCCACCCCACCAACAGCATGACTTCCTCTGATGGAAATTATTTGAAGGGTGAGATCCGGCATATTTTGTACATCAGAGGTGCTGATAGGTTATAATACAGTCTGTAAATTTTAGAGCTAGAATCTCTTGGCTCTGTTGCTGGCACAGAGAGTGACAGCAGATAGGACAGAGCATCAGCTTTGATGCTCCGTTAGAGATGTGAAGAGGGGGAAATAAAAATGTTGGAGGAGGGAAGAAGCTTGATATGGTCTTCTGTCATCCCCCCTGCCCCCCCCTTTTTTTTTAACGTGGCCTTCCCTACTACAGCAATTGAGAGAAAGCGTCGCTATTGATCTTGTGTAAATTCATAGAAACAAAAGAACTTCTCCTCTTTTGTTCTGCATTATTGTGCTACACGGTGCAAGAAGTCTGAACTTTCTTGCCGGGCTTGGCTGCCTTACCTTGCCCCTAGGCTGCAAGGCTCCATACAGATGTCGAATTTGGAAGTGGTTTGTCAGGTGGTGGCGGTGGCTGCTGCTGAGCTGGTGAAAACTGGCAATAGGCAGCAGAGCTGGCAAAGCCCCCTGTGAGAGGAATTGTGGTTCACAGTTTTAGCATGTTTCAATGGCAGCTTAGTCATCTAAAGAGAACTTGCTGTGCAAATGTTTTGCCTACACCAAGTTCTCAAACTTTACAAGTTACTTCTATTACTTTCTATTGCTTTAGCAAGATGGTCACTTAAATCCGTTTATCTCCGTTGTAACGAGAGTGATTTCTTGAAATGGGTATAGTGAGAACACTATTGTACAAGGGCAGGCTTTTTTTGAAGAGTCTGCAAATAATTGTGGTTAGTGATATGTGTGTGCTGACAGCTGTAATATCTGTGTGAGCAACTAGTACAATCTGCAATAACTGCAAATGCCAGTTTTCTGTGTGCTGCCCCATGCACTGATACCTCAAAAATGGGAATTTTAAAGCAAATTTCAGAAAGCTGTTTCTTCGTTAGAACAAATGAACACAGGTCTTGTGTTTGCAAAGACAAAGTTTCTGTCTGCTTAGAAAACAAGGATATTTAAAGTGCCTTATCGAGTGGGCAGCAGAGACCTAGTATTTTATGAAAAGAAAATGAGACTCTTGCAAGGCTTTTATTTTGTGGGTTTGGGGTTGCAGTGTTAAAAACATACGCCGCCTTTGCTACTGCCTCTTAACCACTGGCAGCTGATAGGGCACAGACTGTACACTGTGAAGGAGATAAAACCTCAGGATTGAAGCATCTTAGTCAAACTGTTCCGCCTTACTTTGTTGCCTACTTAAGGCATCTATATGTTCCAGAGGAGAGAAGGAAAGAGTATGTGCTCACAGTTACTTTCTTCCATTTGAGGCCTTAATGAAAGCATCCTAAAGACTTGCAATAATAGGCACAAATAAAAAGGCTAGAAAGGATATTTGTGTAGTGTTAAAACTGTCTGATGACAGACATCTTAGGATGGGAAGAAGGTGACAAGATACGTCTCCCGCTTTCTAAATCAATATGGTAGAAGGGATTTGTGTCCTCATTTTTTGCAAGTCACTTGTTTGAAAACATGCAGTTGTTACATGTGTTATTTGCTTATACAAATGTCCAGCTTTTACTCTTTATAAAGCATTTCTGGTAGTGGAGGCACTTGGCATACTCTGGAAAGAATAAATCCTCTGAGCATAACAGAGCTGTTAGAAGTAGACAGAGGAAAACCAGCTTAAGGACCCTGCTCTATTAATATACTTTCTCTCAAGTGACTGCTTGGTGGTATTCTCACGGCTCCTTAGCCAGCCTTTGGTCTGACATTTGTCTTAACTCTACCATGCCGTAAGCCTGGCTCTGTGCTGGTCCCCTTACTATCTGTTTCAAAGATGAAGCTGGTGCACCTCCATTAGCCCTTCTCAAAAGTAAACTTTTAGCTCAAAATGTGAGTAAGCCACATTAAGTGTTTATTTGTAGTGAAGTAAGGAAGACTTCCTTAATTGCACTGCCGTGTGCCTTCAGCACTGCTCATCAGACAGGTAACAAATATGTAAATTGCTAGAGGTTATGTAGTAAATGGATATGTTGAGAGCCCTTAATTCCTCAGTTTATTCTTAGATTTAGCTAGTGAATAGTTGTCATCTTGTACAGTATTAAGCATCTCATTTGACACATAAGCAGTCCTCTTAATTATTCAATGTCTCATTTACTGGTATCTCCCTCAAAACTTAGTTTGACCAGTACAGAATGGGTTTGGGGGGGTTTTTTGTTTGTGATTTTCTTTCTAACTAGCTTGTTCACACCTTGCAGTTTCTTGACGACAGTCAGCTTAAGCTTCAGAAAGCTAAATCTTCCTCAGGCTGTCAAAGTCGCTCAGGTTGGCGGTTCCTTGCCCTGTTCCTGTCTATGCTGAGTGGCTCTGGTTACTGTCCCCATGGGTGCCCTGTGCCACCCTGCCTGGCTCCTGTTTGTGAAGGCTTCCTTCGGCTGGCTCTTCCCCACGGTCCTCCCGCTGCCCAGACAGAGTGCAGGGTGATAGCTGCTCTGGCCTCCTGCCGAATGCATCTCCAGTCTCCAAACCTCCCACTCTGCTAAAGACCTTGCAGAGATCAGGCAAGGGCAATACAGGTATTCAAAAGAACTCAGCACTTTGTGTGATCCTAATATCTAGTATTTTTCATCATTAATTGGGATAACTTTTAAAGACGGCTAATTTTCGGGCATATTAAGTTGTAAATGACTTCTGAATTGAAAGTTTTAAGACTTGTGAATTGGAGATTTGCTGTTGGCCATACTTAACTAGAGGTACTGAGACACAAACTTGTTTAAGCTGGTAAACATAGCTGCTGCCTCACCAGTTGGTGACATTATTTCCTTCTGGATATTCCCTGTTGGCTTGCAAATCTCTGCCAAGGTATATAGAGTGACTCACTTCTTGCAGTGCTTCCAAGATGGAAATTCTTAAGTCTAAGCTTGGAGGTGACAATAGTAATATTTTTTTACTTATTTGCTAGGTTAGGGGTTGGGTGAGCCCACAGATGACACATCCATATCCATTAACTTGCCAGTTAGCAACTGCATTTTGTTTATCAAGTGAATTTTTGTGGCGCTGGCTCTCTGTTTGGGAAATGTGCTCAGATGGTCCTGTAGTTTTAGGGAGGTTTTTATGTTGCACTTCTGCAGAAAGCTCCCATTGTGAAGGAGCTTGGGCTGACTCTGCATAACGTGACGAGTCTCCTACGCAGCATCCTCCCACAGCCTGTCAAGCCGACAGCGCAATGCTGGCTCTGTGCGTAGCAGTGGTGAGAGCGCTGAGAGCTATTGACTAGCATGATTATAAAGCTAGGAATCTCCTCCTCACATCCTGCGGGCCGTGTACCACAAGAGCAAGACTTTTTAATTAACATAACAATCTGAAGCGAGCGAAAGAGCAGAGCTCAGCTAAAAGTTTCCCCAGTTGTTTGGGCAAGCAGCTGATGTGAAATCTGGCATGTTAACTTTACGTTGGCCTTTGACTGATCTGGCACGAGAGGCATAAAACCAAACAGGATGGTGGTGCTTTCCCAGGAGACGTGTGTTACAAATGAGATTCTCCCTTCCATTGACTAGCTTGTTGATATCCATAAAGCCTAGCTGGTCTTGAATGTCTCACCGTGCTTTCAGTATACTTCAGGTACTCTTAGGATCAGGATTTTCCAGATTTCTTTCTTGCCCAGACAAGCAGGTGATTCATAGCCACAGCCTTTTTCTTTTTCCCCATTTTCTTTCTTAAACTTTCAGTACTATATCTGCGTATTAAAAAGTGGAGACTAAGGGTTCGAGGCGATTCCTTTTAACTAACCTATCATTTGACTTGCTGTGGCAACAGGCCTGACCTGTGTGAAATGAACTGATACAGACAAAGCCAAGATGAGCTGTCTCGTGTAGAGTTTTAGCATGGTGATCTGCATGTTAAATTGCATCCACCCAGAAGGAAAAACTGAAGCTGATCAGATAAATACAATCTGGATGGGTAAAGGAAAAAGAAGCCCGGAAAAAACTTTCCTTCCTCTCTATTTTATTTTTTCCCTCACTGCAGCTCCCTGGATTAATGTGGTGTTAGCTGCTAAGCCATGGGCAGGTGTTGTTAACTTTGAAACCTGTTTAACCTGTCTCCTTGATGCTCTATCTGTCCCCAGCATGGGAGGAAGCACTTTTTTCAGTTTCTGCAGGAGGTGCCCTGTGTTGATGCTGTGTCTCTGAGTGCTGTACAGAACACAAAGGTTCTGCACTTCCGTTCTTGGCTGCCTTTAAACCTGTCCGTCAGCCTTAACTTAAGCACAACACAAACTTCCCCACCCCCCTTCCCAAGACTGAGTTGTTGGTTCTTAACGTTGATCTCTACACTGCAGCCACAAAACTTTGTGGAGTTGGTAGACTTCGAATAAGCTGGGGTTTTTTTTAGCTAGTGTGTTAATAAATGCATGTTAAAATACAGCACACCTTAGTGCTGACTGTTAGTAACCCTCCCCAAGAGCATCTTAGCAAAAAGACACATTGATCACATCAACCTGTGAGCCAGTGTTTTTGTTTTATGTAACTGTTTGTCTTCACTTTTCATGTCCCTGGAACTGTTTTTTTTTTTTTCCTGAAGATAGGATGCATCATCAAATTATAATTCTTGTCTTGGTCACCGTTTGGCTTCCATTGTGGGAATTTAGTATGGATTTAGTAATACTGCCTGATCTTATTATTAAAAGTCTTGGTAATTCCTGATGCTGTCTAGCAATATAAGAGAATGCGGTAAGGAGAGACATGGAAAAGGAACACTGGGCTTTTGTCTAAAGAAAGCAGAGGGGTCTTATTCATTCTTATATCATATGGGGGGGGAGGGTGAAGACGTGGGCTGACTGCTCACAGTAGTACCCCAGGAGGGACTGAAGGTGGAGGAAGGCCTCACAACTAGAGGCGAGAAGTAAGAGGTGAGCTGAGGTTCCTGGTAGCAGTTCAGTCTCTGGGCTGGGACGCAGCTTGTATCGAAGCTTGTCCGAGTCAGCTTAGCTAGCGCTTGCATTTTGTATTGGGAGGATGCTTCTGTTGAAAGCATTCTTGGAAACAAGCTATACAGTGTAATGAAAATAAGTCCTAAGGTACTGCATCTGTTCTTTCCTGCCTTTGAACCTTGCAAATCCCTCCTCCTTCCTTTGAAGCTGCTGGGTTTTGCGTAACCTCTGATGTATTCTCCAGGTTTTTAGCTTAGCCATTCTAATGGGAGCTTAGTCTCTTGTGAACAGTAAATTCTTATTTTTAGCACTTCGGGATCCACAGATGAAAAGTGCTTTATGTAATTAGCCCTCTTGTGTGGGATGCTTTTCTTTAAGGTGACTTTTCTGGAACTTACAATGGTAGTAAATCATTCAGTGCACACTAGGGAGTTGCACATCTGTCGTCTGGCCACAACTTAATTTTTCCAGGCACAGGAAAAGCCATGTCCCAGCGTAGTCTGTGCACTTGACTCATAGCAGGGATCAGGCTGTGAATACTGTATGTTCTTTCGGGTATATGTCTGCCCCTACCCCCCAACAATGTCACTTAACAAGCAAATGTGGTGATGACTCAGTGTTATCTCCTGTGTAACAGGAAAACTGAGATCATGAAGTGAATTCCCAGTGGCAGGAACACTGGGTGTACCCCAGCGTGGCACTGGGAACCTCCGCTCTGTTCGTAGTGGCAGGAGATCGCTATTAGCGGAGACGAGGGCTGAACCTGAGCAGTGTCTGCATTTAGTACCTCTGGAGCAGCCGTGCCAGTCAAACCGTGAGCAGCAATGGCATCAGAGACTTGCTGCTACTACTTGCTTTCATTCAAAAAAACTTGTTTGGGTAGAAGCTGGAGGTCTGTACTGCAGTGTTCGGTATAACTTTGCTGGTGAAATACATGGAGTAACTTGTGCTCCCCAGGAGGCATATCGATGCTCGCAGCTGGCAACACGGATGTTCATTAAGGAGACAAAATGCTTATGTGAGCCCTGAATTAGGTTTAGTAAAGAAAGAAAGAGGTTTCTTACATTTGAGCCAGTAAATGTCAGCTTCACCTGCCATGTGTCATGTTTTGTTCTGATATCATGGAACCTGATCTAATTCTTTAATTTCTGAATAATCACTTCCGGTCTGCCACTCCCTTGTTTGTATCATGTGCTTATAGGAAGAAACACTTTTTTAAAGAAAAAGTACACCAGCCACTACTTTACTACACTTAAATAACGATAGGGTATCTCAAAAATTGTTTGAAGAAAGAAGTCAGGTTTTTTAAGCGTTGTAAACATTGGTGGTGTATTTTGGGGTTTTTTTTGCTTGGTTTTTTTTTTCAGTCTTGCAGATCAGTGCTTGATATTCTAGGAAAAGAGAAGCTTCACAGTCCAGTTAGTGGTCATCTGAGGGCTGGACCCCTCACATACACAGGTTCTGCTGATGTCTGCAGCTCTTGGAGAGTCCCCTCAAGTGCAAATTTTGCCCAGGCTGCAGGCTTTAATTAGTTTGTCTACACGGTCAGGCATGGAGCCCTAACCAGTGATGGAGGAAGGAATATAGCATTACAAAAATAATGTTGGGGAAATAACTTAGCCAATAACTCTACACAGCTGATCCTTCTGCCAGAATTGCCATGATCCTTTAAGCTGTTTTTAAGACAGACAGACATGCAGTCTTTACTGACAGAGGAGGGATGAGAGTTAAGTGCTTCTTGCTTTCTGGTGATGGCCAGGAAAGGATATTGCTAGTCTAACATTAAAAGTAACATTTATTTTGTTCTCAGCTAGAGAAGCCTTGGTAGTTGTATATTAGGCAAGGCTTCGTTTCTGTTTTAAGGAAGAGGGGTGGGGATATCACTCTGAGCCTCTGGCTTCACGCTCTTGTGGCTGCTAAGGAAACAAGATGGTAACATGCTGCTGTAGCCCAGGTAAGTGCCACCATCGCAGAAGAGGTTATGGGTACCACGTGGTAATGTGCCATACGAGGAGGGGTGAAGACCACAGGGTTGATGATAAACTTCACGTTGAGAACTTGCATGATACAGTTTTAGTCTTTAAATATCCACTGTTGTGCTGCAAAAAAAGATGTATTGTGGAGCTTTTCCCTCCACCGAGACAACTAGTATGTGCTTGGCTCTGTAGGGAGGATGTGCATGGGGCAAATCCCAGACAGGCAGCCCTCCTTGGACTGTCTTTTTTCAGGCCTTCCTTAGCCTGTGGGCCGGGGCTGGGGGTACCCGTGTGCTAGGGATGGGGTTGGTGTTTTGTTCCCTGAGCAAGGAGTTCTTTCCAGCACCTCTCTGTAGGGTGGATCCACTCTGTGCTGCCTGGCACAGGGCTGGGCCTCCACGGCAGCTATTGAGCTCTCAAGAAAAGTAGCATTTGCTTGTGCCCTTGTGCTTAATTGGGAAAAATCTTATTTGGTACTCTGCGGGCAGCTTTTACTACTTTGCAGTAAAGGAAGGAGGGCTGCCTGGCTTGCTTTGTTGATATCTAGAAGAGGCAATGATTTCCATTTTTGAGGTGAGCAGCCTTGTCCTCTGAAGGGGGAAGGAAGGATGTCAGAGGGAAAAACTTGGGGAAGTCAAGTGTTACAGACGCCATTTGAATTGTAATGGTTAGACTGGGCTCTTGACCTTGCTTCTCCTCCACATTAGAAAGCAGACTATTAAATAGATTTATATGAAACGTGTTTGCGACTCCTCTGCTTTGTACTAGCAGCACTTTGAAGTTGCTCCTCCCTTGTCCCCTGCAACCTGAGGGGCCTTCTTTTTTGCTTCGCTTCTTGGGGGTCCTTTTCCATCCCGTCATTCCCACACTTGAAGCACAGGGTGGCACCAGCCGCACTCCCTTGGTGCAGAGGATGACTGGCTCCAACTCCCTTCTGCCAGGGCTCTGTGCCGCTCCTTCTCCTCCCGCCTGCGGGCTTGCTCCTGCCCGCCCTGGCCTGCTCCAGCCTGAGGAGCAGGGGACTAGAAAATGTGTCGGCGCTGGGGCAGTGCTGCCTGTTCCTGTCCCACCAGGACACAGGAGATAAACTGGGTGGGATTCCCGCAGCTCCCCCGTCCCACCAGCCAAGAGGGCATCACGGTGCATCCAGGAGGCTGCAGGTGGAGGCGAGTGCCTGCCAGCGCTGTGGGGCCCGGGGTGTCTGGGGCAGTGGCTGTGTGGGGCTGGTGAGAGGGTGCAGCTGTGCGGAGCCCTGCGCAGGCTGGCCCAGGAGGGGTGTTTATCTTGTGACTAATCTGACTCCAGCCAGCAAAGTCTGGGAGACTCCCAGAGGTCGCAACTTGAAAGACAAGTGTTGTGATTAATTTCTTATGCTACACTTGTTTTGAAACCTTTTTAATTCCATGATAAGAGGCAGAATCTGGACTTTGTTTACAATCTGCTGGCTTGGAGGCAGGAACCAGAAAAGTGCTTTGTAAAGCACTGTAAATGTTTTCCTCTCCCTCCCCCCCATTGCAGGATGTATGTGGTATTATCACACCACAACAGTGAAGCTATAAAAACATGATTGCTTCCTTTTTTTTGAAGAGAGAAAACGCATCCTAGAAGAACTTTAACTGCGTAAGAACACATCTTTCTCTGACAAGCTGTGGTAGTGACTTTTTAGAACAATCCAGGGTGAAGCGTGTGGAAGAGACCGCCATTTATTTCTTTGGGACGTAAATCTTCATTAAATATGAACTTCTCCACATTTTGGGGTTTTTTGTCCTTTTTTTTTTTTTTAGTTATTTTTTACTGGGAATTTAGAAGTATAAGTGAAAAGGTGCTTCCTAGCTTGCCTGTCTGAACTAGCTTGGGATGAATAAGATGTTACTCAGCAAAAGAATGCATGAGAAAGAATTACTTCAGAAAACAGTCTTTCTTGGTAGTACCCTTGTATCTCACAGATTTCATGTTTGCAACAATCGAATATCCCCACTGCTATGGTTGTGAGGTATCTCAAATCTTTTAATATGCATGTCCTGGCAACACTGCATTTTTCTTGAAAGTAGGAAAGAATCATAGAGGTGCAGGGGATAAAGCCCACTGAATATAGTAGCTCAGCCACAGTCACCCAGGACATCTGCAAGTATACCTCATCAAAGCTAGTGCTCCCAGCTCTGGGATATCTTTTCCTTCCGAATAGAAGAACCACCTGCATGCTACAGAAATGTGATTAGCAGTTAACTGAACACAGGATAATAGACAATTCTTGATTGCTGCCAGTTTTGCTTTTAGCTGGGGTGGGAGAATCACTCTGGACTCGAGAGAAGGAGAGCACCCAGCAGCAAGAGGAAGGTACATGGCAGAAAGCAGCAGGAGGGAGTGTGAAATACCAGGTTAGATTCAGTTTCCCTTGGGCAAGCTACAGGCTGTGTTAGCTAAGTAATACGGGTCCTGCCTTCCCAGCGTGGCTTACCTCTGCTGGCTTTTGATTAGAGCCCTGAAATGGCCTTCGATGCTGACAAAGTTACTTCTGAAAGGAGGAAAAGGCTCTGTTTTAATATAAGGGTCTATAGGATAATCGTTCTTACGAGGTTCAGTACTGCAGTTCTTCAAAACCTTCTCCTTTGACCTATGGCTGTGTGAATAGTCCAGTACAAATACCCTACCTTTATTTTGTGCTGCCTTTCCAAGATTCATTTGCAGCTTCTTCTGAGACTACTGCGAGACAATTTTTGTTTCTTGTCAGAGGTATAAAATTTGTATTCTGGATGAATATGATCCTGAGGTGAATTTGGGGTGGTTTTTTTCTGTTACTTGCAGTGTTTTTTTCCAAATATCACAGCTGTGAAAAACAGAATGGTATTTTCCCAAATTTGCTCTTTGGTTCAATCTGTCAACTCTGTTTACCTTTCTTATCTTCCAAACTTTACACTTGTGCAAAAAGTAACTGTTTTTCTACTACCAGCTGGGAAACAGTTACATTCAATACTTGCAGAATACTTGATAAAATCCACTGGTTTTTTTGTGTGTGATTAATAAGAATTTTTGTTACTGTATCTGCAGTGTGTAGTAAGAGTTGTTATAGTTTGGTCCCTCATTTTGCTTCGTTTTGTTCTGCGTTGCAGAACACGTACACATTTTCTTTTGGAAAGAAGAGATTCCCTTTGTGCTTTTATGGGGGGCAAATGGTGCTCCCCTCCATTGCCTGATCTTCTGAGTGAATAGAAGAGTGTGCTTGTTGCAGGTCAAAAATGGAGTGGGTGAAATAAAATAATTAAAGGGTTGCTTTTTAATAACTTTAAACTGTAGAGTTTATAATGATGACTTGCTGAAGAGATGGCAGGTAATTATAGGTTGGAGAGTGGTGGTTGTTGGGATTTGGGGGGGTGTTGTTTTTTTTTCTAAGCATCTTTGAATAGGATCGATAGCCCTCCCATTTTGATACCATCAGCCGAGTGAACACAATTTTTGATGGCTGCTGGGAGCTGTTGGGTGCATGGTGATAGGCTTGATTTGGCAGGCTCCGGCCGGCAGGAAAGCTGCTTACAGGTGATGCTATTAACCTCTGAATGCATCACGCACCCATTACTGCGGCTGGGTGTCCGTTCAGTGCTGACTGGCCTGGGAAACCAACTCACTAATAAAAGCCCCCATAGTAGCACCTGTGACCTTGGGATGAACACAATAATGATTGATGGCTGAGATGTGCAAGAGAAACATGACTTCCTCCAACTTCCTGCTACCCCCCTACAGGAAAAGGGAAATATTAACTAATACTTTAAACAAAAAAAAAAAAACCAAAACAAACCTAAAAACCAGAACAACAATGAAGCCAAAGCTCAAACCCCACAATTTTCTAGTGCTGCAATAACATAACCTTGGCATAATACGGTTTGTGGAGGGAAACAAGGGGAGAAGGGCTGTGTCTATCATGTTTTATAGTAGAAAAGAAGTCACATCTGAAACGTAGAGGAGGAAGACCCTGACAGTCCTAGTAAATACAACCCTAGTGAACACCATCTACAACTTCACCTCTAAAATTTGGAGTCCCATAGCTGGCTTTTGGGCTAGTTTGAGGAGCTGGGTTTGGAGGTTGAGGATAGCTTTGGGTGGTACAGGCCTGAGCACTTGCTTACATTTGGTAGCACCCTTCTCCTCCAAATGCCTCACTTGTTTCATGGGGCAAACTTGCAGGTCGAGCAACAGCTTAGGCTCCGTTGGAGCAGTGCAGCAAGTGAAAAAATAAAGGGCCTTCTGCGGAGAAGAGGTTCAGCAAAGGGAACAGCGGCCTCTGATGACAAGCAGTGAGAAGTGCAGGAGGCCACACCAGCAGCGCAGCCTAAATTCCAAAGGGGTTGTCTCCATCCTCAAGGCAAGCGGCCTAAAAATGGTTATGTGTGTCTGACACCATAAAGAGAGCCTGAGCCTAATGCAATTATAGTTTTGCTTGCTGTAACACACTAGACCAAGGAACAAAATAACATTCGCTTTCTTGAAAGAGGGCAGGATATTTTGAGTTTATAAACATGTTGGGAGTAGAGACATGTTCGTGTTCCTCAGATTTTAATCCTAGCCTGCTAATGAACGCTTCCTGAGTAGGAAGGCAAATTTATCTTTTTAATACTGAATCACTATAGAAGGAAAGTTGCCTTTTGCAAAACTGCAGTTTGCTAGGTTTAGTAGGGGCTAGACTAGAGTAGGATGTTGTTCTCAAATTTTCTTTCTAGTGCAGTTATTTGGTGAAATTTCTTCTCAAAAATACATCATTGAATTCTACAAACAAGTGTTTGGAAAGATCTGTTTTAGAAAGTAAAGGATTGAGATTAAGGATATCAACGATAATGTGTTCTCTTGTTAATTTGAACTTGTCCCTTTTGATCTTGTTTGTGCTTCAAAAGCACTATTGAATGTCGTAGATTAACTACAATGTTTAGGTAGTCTTCTAAACATTGATGAGATTGTGTCCAGTTTCTTGTGATACTGTGATATGAAGGGAGAGGGAGGAGTGTGAGTGTGTGTGTGCACGCGTGTGTGGGATACACTACTTGACTTTCGATGGAATAGCAGCTACAACTACTTTACCTACGGTGTGTTTTTCAGATTGGTTCACCCAGAGGTTGCTGGCAGCAGCGATAGCTGGATTTTTTTAATATTCCTGTAACACACAGAATGCAATGTTAGCATTCAGATAACCTCATTTTTCCCTCCATTAAATACTCCTTGATGAGTGATATTGGCACTGGACCTCCCCCCAAGCCACAGTTCACTTCATATCTGTTTCCTCTTAAATCCCTCTGCATGTGGTCAGCCTTACAGGTCACAAATGAGAGACTGCCAGCTTATTTGTTGTCTGATTGCTTTCTCAAATGCTTCTGGTTTTGATCTTTCTGAGAAAATAGACACTGAATGCAACTTGTGTCAAACACGGACAGTGTTTGTAGCTGGGACACAGAAAGGTAGAAGGGTTAAACATGACACATTCCCTTGAAATGGTTTTATGTCTGCTGCTAATTTGAATGCTCAGTAATAGAGATCTGTTGGATGGAGGGGTTACCCTTCGCTATTAATGACTCATTGGCCTCCTTCCCAAGCTGCCTGAAGTGCTGCTCTCCCTAGTGGAAGTAATTTTGTCTTTGAAGTACTTTCCAGAGCTGTCAACTAATGTTCCACAGTTCCCAGAGGAAATAATAAGCCATGAGTGCATGTACACTGAAAACGTAGAGGCTGAAATGAACTGTTCCTATAGGAGCCTGGCAGTCTGCTTCTCTGTGGAATTTAGCTTGTTTATACAATCTTATCTGGCTAAGCTTTGGTATTTCATCTGGCAGGCAGTTCCTATGAAAAGCAGCTGTCCAAGCAGTGGGAGTGGTGCTCCTGGTATTTTTTTCAGAAGGTCTATAATTTCTTGTTTCATGTAAATTAAAGAAATACAATAGTCTTTTGGCTACAACCAGATGCTCTAAGCAGTTTTCTTTCCCTTATAAATAGCCCTCTAAGTATGCTCTGCTGTTACGTACTGTATGACTTAACTATAGGATTCATGATGCCCACCAGGAAGGTATAATGTATTCTGTAAAGTCACAAGCTGACCACAGAATTGTTAGAGTACCTCAAAGATGTTACCATCTATAAATTTCTACATATGTTTAAAAAATAATAATATTCTGATAGTAAAATATCCATGCTTGGAAATGAAAAGCTCCTTTAAGGGGTTTTACTGTTGCTGGACAAGTGGAGGTAGTTCCACCAGTTTTAAAAAAAATTTTAAAAACCCCCAAAACACAACAAACCCCACCAAACAAAAAAAACCACCACAAAATCACCACTGCCATTGCTGTCAAGAAAGTGAGCACAGGTACATCTCTGCATTAAGAGATCTGTAGCATGTATCTTCTCTAACAGAAAGGTCCTCATGGGTAAGCAGGTAGTGACAACTCTATTTAAAAAAAAAAAAAAAAGAAAAGAAGGAAAATAAGCACATATTAACAGAAAGGATGCAGCCGACATACTTAAGGTTTTATATAACTCATCGCCAGAGAGCAAAATGTTTCTTAAAATGTACCGAAAACTGAATCTTTTGGGGAGAAGAGTTGCAATAATATTCAGCGCCTACAGATGAGTTGGAGGTATTTTTTTGTGTAGCTTTAGGTTGCAGTTTCGTGTAGGACAGAACTGGAAAGCTGAGGATTCCTTCTGCAACTGTGGTAAATGTTCTTGTTCACCTCTTTTTACAGGAACAGTATTTTCAGTAGGAAGCAAATTATGGGCGCAAGTAAAATTCAGGTCCAAGTCTTCCAGAGTTTAGTGGTTATCCAGGATTATCCGTCCAGCTCATAGTATATCTTCGTCTGAAAGCACTACATCTTGTACATGAAAATGCTCCATGTAATCTGCCCTATTCTAAGAAATGGGGGTCATATTCAGTGCCTAAAAGACTAATTCTCCCTCTGTCACCTGCATGTAACGTTTCACTCCAGCCTCATTCAAGACATAAGAAAACATGACACTCTATAAAATACGAGGCTTTAAGCACTGTTCTGATGTGCTACTTGATGGCACTTCTCCTGCCAGTATGCATTGCAGATTTCTATAGGCTTTTTGCTCTGCAAAAGGAGAATTTGATATTGCAACAAATGAAACATGAAAAACGAGCTCTGTCTGATTCCATATGGATATACTGGTCTTCATGAGACCTGGCATCAAGCACAGTCTGTTCCATTAGCTTAAGTGGCATTCCTGCTTGCAATCCTATATGGTGAGAAACTCAAAACCTAAGAACAAGTTACTGACCTTCATTAAAAGTGTGTCATTGTAAATTATGCAGTGATACAGTTTTCATTTCAGTCTGACATGTGCCAGCTGAACAGTATATTACTGGAAGTAGGCAATACACCACTGTTTGACCACCCCATATTTGATAAAAGGGAGTGATGTTGGCTGACTTCTCCCAGTTCCCTTGTGAGGAAGGAATTTTTTTTTTCCTTCTGCTAGGAATTGATGACTTTCTGCTGCTACAGCAACAGCTGATGTTCAACTTCAGTAGAGATACTTTGCTTCATTCCTGCAGCAAGATTAGTGGCTCTGAATAGCAGGGCAGTGTGTGTGACTGTTTTGTTCTGGGTTTGGGGTTTTTTTAAATTTTTTATTTTAGGGCGAAGTCCCAAGCAAGCATAACTGCCAGTGAGCAGGTCATCTTGAAGACAAATAATGTAATAATCCCTGTATTGTCAATGAGCATGTATTCTGTACTTTAACTTTTTCTAGAAAATAGAGTTAATTGTTTTTTGTTTGTTTTTTTTTTAAGAAGCTCTCCAAATTAGCTCTCATTTCTCCAACCTATAATAGGTTTTAACAGTTTTACCTGTTAAAATTGGGACTTCATCCTTCTCATATGTAATCCTGTTTAGGGTCAGAGTTGGAAACTAATGCCTGACACTGTTTTAAAAACCAAAAATCCAGTCATCAACAAGACATGGACTTCATTTTTTCATGTGCTCCAGCCCTGAAATACTAAATCCTAGAATGGTCAGTGGTCCAACACTGAAAATAGCCTATATCACTTGTAATGTAATCCCTGCTTCTGCCTGGTTCATGTTTAGAGGAAAAAGATAGCATTTTTGTGGTAAGTTGGGCTTTTTGTTGTTAAAGGAGGTGGTTGTTTTGAAGCTACTCAAGAAGTTAGGAATGCTGGCAATCATCTGGGGGGACAGATTAGTTGGCTGAGCACAGGTGAGGAGGTGACAGGCGCAAAACAACCACTTCTTTTGTGCCATTGGCCTGATGGTGGTTCAGCCAAAGGAAGCTGCTTCAGAAATGACCTATGTGTGTCAGGAGGACCATTGTACTTCTCCTGTGACATTACTACCTGATCATCACAAACTTGCATGCTGTAAGAATTAACTCTGGGTTGTTGTTAATTTAAGGGGAAGAAAACAGTGTTGTCCACAAATCTTCCTAGGTGAATTATTTGGTAAAGCTTTTGCAAGTCTGCCTTAAAGTAATTCAGTGTTAATACACTAACGGAGAGAAGGAGAGAACAGTTACCTGGGTGCTTTCAGGGAGTAGATGGATAACTAGGGCATGTGTTTCATTTTACGTGCAATGCAATAAACTGCACTTGCCAACCTAATTTTCTGAGTCTTCAAGGGATGCAGCTTTTGTTTTTGAGTTTGGTTTGCCAGTACTGCAAGAGACAGTCTTAAACACATAAACTCACATGTAATTTTAGTTGCCATCTTAAACTGAAGTCTTGGGATAAAGGTTGTCTTGGGCTTTAAGGTACAGTGCTACTGTTCTACAGTGCTATGTTTCAAGTGAGGAAGAATTTTGATTCTAAATCCAAGTTGTTTTCATAAGACTGTTGCAGAAATTTATCAGTGAATTGTGAGGGTGAGCAGGGCGCAGTGTTTGAGACTCTGGTGATGAAAGACGTCTCTTGTGGACCCATACTTTACAAGGAGAAAATATTTGTTGCCAACCTTCAAAATCATCCATCAAAACTTAAAATCCAGGTGAATGCAGATGGTGGTGATGCTGTTGGCAGCTTTGGCTGCCACAGGTGGCTTGTGCATTCAAAAGAGGAGACACTGAACTGACTCTACTCACCAGGTGGACTTGAGAAGGTGCCGTCTCCACACAGTTGCTGTCTTGGCTGTGAATACGCTTCCGGGAACCAGTTGGGAGCTTCTCGTGTTTGGGTGATTTTAAGGACTTCCAGTCCTGTGCCTCACCAGTCTAAATAATACAGTAGGGCCTGTGCAGTTGGTACAGCCCTGAACAGCCTGGGAGGAGAGACAAGAGGCAAGTGTGAAGTTAAACACAACAAACTTGTCGAAGGAGTAGCTTTATTTCACAGAAACTTTTCCTTCAGGATGACCTGCTAGATGCCTTGTGATGTCCTCAGTGTTAGTGCAGCCAGTGTAAATAAGTTATAGGAGAATGCAGAAATAGTCTTTCTGAAGTCTTCAAACGATTTTTTTCCAGCCCAAAGGACTATGTAGGATCACAGATTAATTTAGGCTGGAAGGGACCTCTGGAGGCCAGATAATCCAACACCCTGCTCCAAGCAGACTCAGTTAGATCAGGTTGCTGCTTAGGACTTTTTTTAGTGTCCTTTGAGTTGTGTAACTTAATGTCACTTAATTGAAGTCTGCCAATGATATGCCTTGAAAGCTGACTTGAAAATGAGACCTTGCAAGAAATAAAAATGTAATTATAAGCTTGTCTTTACTAACACTTTTTTTCCCAGCCTTTATCAGGTAGAGGTATTGTCTTAATTTCTCAAACATTAATATGCAGGGTTAATTTGTTGGAGATAAAATTTTCTCAGTGGCAGTTCTATAATTGTACTTTTGTGTTTTACTGCTTGTCTTCAACGGTAGGATAAACTGAAAGTCAGTTAGTTTATCTGAAAAGTGTTAGGATGCTTAAACTCCTGGTGAAATAATTTTCCAGCTACTGCATCCTTCATGTTTAAAATATGCACAGTATTTTTAATGTGAAATGCAGTGACGCATTTTGTACATTAACAAATTCATGACTGTTTTTTATGCAAAGCACAACATGAGCTTCTTATATGGAATAACTTGTCATATTACTTGGCTGATTTAAAGTTGATCACTTTGCACATGCCCTTGAGATACCACTACAGAGACGGAAATACTTAAACAATTCCTTAAACAGTAGACGCTACAAAGGCTGCTTTCCTATGGATCTTCCTTTCAGGAGGGCATGTCTGAGTCGTGTCTGTTCTGTGATCCTTAGCATATGGACTAGGCAGCAGAGCAGTTTCTTTCTGCTTGCTTCTCTCTTTACTGGGCCACTTGTTTACACAGAACTTTTTTGGTACTTGGTGCTTTAGCACTTCTTATTGCTGTCAGGTTCAGCTGAAATGAAGTAAAATATTCCAAAGAGAAAAGTGCTGTACTGAGAGATGCATATTAACATAAATTCCTTACTAAAAAAGGCTAGGCTAAAGACACATATCCAACTACTCTCTCACGCCCTGCTTTCATGTTTGTATCTAAGGTCTGCTATCAGTTAAGGCTGTGTATTGGATATTAAAATACTCCCTGATTCAGACTTTTAAGTTAGGAATGTGTATACACTCCTTGCCCACTTGAGATGTATGTGTAAAATTACAATCCAACTCTGAAAATATGGTCTCATATCCAAGATGGTATATCAGGCCTGCAGCTGCAAGTAATTGCATTCTGCACAGCTGACAACAGGAGTTGAGAGTCAGAAGTCTTTTTCCCCTCAAAATATGGAAGAAATATGGGTAGTCATTAAAAACAACTCATTTATTCTGAATGATGTGCTGATGGACATAGAATGAAACAATGGTTAGAGTAAGCAGAAGAATTAATTTGATTTTTTCCATATTATTAGGAGCGTGGCTTCACTGAACCAGATTTAAGAGGAAAATGCCCTGTAGATTGAATTATTCTCTGTTTGGTTGATACATTGGTACTGTTCCTCTTTCAGATGAAGTGGACTACAGTAATTTTGGGACCAACACGCTATCGAGGAAGAAGAAGGCTCTGGTGACACTCCGCAATGACAACCTCCGCCGGCGTCCCCACATTAACATTAGCATGCCTCATGATTTTAGACCAGTGTCTTCCATAATCGATGTGGACATTCTCCCTGAAACACACAGGAGAGTGAGGCTGTATCGACATGGCTGTGAGAAACCCTTAGGATTTTACATTCGTGATGGCACCAGCGTAAGGGTTACTCCTCATGGACTAGAAAAAGTACCTGGTATCTTCATCTCTCGTATGGTTCCTGGAGGCTTAGCGGAGAGCACAGGCTTGCTGGCTGTGAACGATGAAGTCCTGGAAGTTAATGGCATTGAAGTAGCAGGAAAGACTCTCGACCAAGTCACAGACATGATGATTGCCAACAGCCATAATCTTATCATCACGGTCAAGCCAGCAAACCAGAGGAACAATATTATTCGAAGCAGTAGGATGTCTGGTAGCTCTGGCCAGTCTACAGACAGCACTGCTAGTCACCATAGCTTGCCTACATCCCATGTGCTGCAGAACTTCCACCCTGATGAAATGGAGAGTGACGAAGAGGCTGACATTGTCATTGAGGGCGGTCTGGAGCCACAGCACATTCCTAAACTGCACAGCCTTACTTCCAGTAGCCTCTCTCGAATCAATGGCAGCAGCCTTAGCCACAGACTTCAAAGGGACCTGGTGCTCAACAACAACTCTGGCCGAGAAAGCAACGGCAACATCCACAAATTACTCAGTTCCTTAAAAACTGATCCCCGACACAGTTTGGTTATCCCCAGAGGAGGTATCGAGGAGGATGGAACAGTCATTACACTTTAGTAGCAATTCCCACAACTCTCCTTTCAGTCTTAAGTGCCAATTGGAACAATTGACTCTTGCAACATGTTATGCACAAAACAGAGAGCTGATATTCTCATAGACCTCACGGGTGCAGAAAATTGTTGCTTTCTAGGAAACGTGGCATCTGGAGTTAGACATAAAACTGTCATGCAGTGCAAAATTTGTCAGGAGAAAGCCAGAGTGTAAAACCTGGTTTATGTCCCAGCCCTAAAGTGAGAACACAAATTTGTTTTAGTTGGTATAAATCTAAGCAGTCTTATAGGCTACCAATGGCAGTGCCACATATTTGGGTTTGAATGCATGGGTGGATGTATTTATACATGCATGTATATGAATTAGATTTTAATAGTAACAGACATGTCTATTTGAAGTGGAATCTGGTTTTCTTCTAATACCAGTTTAAAGAGAGTGCTTCTTAATAGCCATCCAATCTTCTGCTGTTACATACAGACCTTCCACTAACTTGTTTACACCATATTTGCAACCTTATGTCTAATCCAGACAAGCTCTATAAATGTGGCGGTTTCGTACTCTGGTGGTAACAACATTAGGGAGATGCTGCAAATATATTTTCGAAATGAAACGACAGAGGATGTTTTTTTTTTTTTTGTTTGGTTTTTTTTTTTTTTTTAAAGCCTAAGGAGGTGATGTTGGAGGATGTTGCTGTTATTGCTGTGAGATCAGCCCCACCTGCTGGTCAGAGGCAGGCCTGCCTGCAGCACAGACGTGCTGCAGGGGGAAGGAAAAACATGACAATAAGGGCTTAAAACTAGGTTCAGCACCAGTATGTGTAAATGTATTCTTTTCCGATATTTATTAGAAAATACCTCTTTTTCAAATTGTTTTTTCCCCATCATCTCTGGTTTTTTTAATATCATGGTTCATGTGAATTTTAGGGATGCAAGTGAGAAGGCAACAAAAGTGGAAGAGTGTGCCAGGACTGTCCCTCTCATCTCAGAGCTGACACAGGTCCTTGCTGTACCTTTGGGGCAACCTAAATCCACAAGGTCTTTCCTTACAAAAGGTTGGCTGATTGCTATACAGAGGAGGGATGCTGACTGCCAAACTTACTTAGAATAGTTCTGTTATTTTTGGACTCTTCTAGTAATCATAAAGCTTAATGTCTACACAGGATTTCTAGAAACTTAAAATATACTGGATGTTTGCGATGGTCAGACGTCTTTACTGGACGCTGGCTAGTGGGTAACCAGTGACTGTTGAGTCGATAACTGCTTCTGAAAATGCCATGAATTTATGAAAGTGGTCTAATCTAAAATATTTTGTTATACCTTGATCAGTGTAAGGAACAAAATATAAATGTTTTACAATGTATTTTTCTACTTTTAGCTTGTGTCATTTTCTTTTTGTTTTAACTTTGTAGTATATTAAAGCTTTTTTTATATGGTGGAATAGACATTTCTTAAATATTGTATGGATATGAAAATTCAGAAGTCTTGGTTTGAAAAAATTACATTCCATTTTGGAATCTGTAATGGCTGGACAAAGGATGTGCGAACTAATTCATTGTCACTAATTTAGAATACCTGTGGAACAACCAGTCTTCTGCTCATTGTTAAATATGTTTGGGACATTGAACTTAGTTTATTTCTTTTAGATTTGCTTTAAATTTTATTTTAAATTTTTTTCACTTGCTCTAATTAAACCTCTTCTAGGTATCACAGCAGTTATAGAGCTGTACTTATTTTCCCCAGCACAGTAAGAATAGAACATTGATCCTCTTCGTCTTAAAACAGTTGGACTCGATGATCCTAGTTGGACTCGATGATCCTTGTGGGTCCCTTCCAACTCAGGAGATTCTATGATTAAAACTGTTTGTACTTTACCAAAGGTTTTCATTTTTTTTAAAAAATCTGATTATTGGTGCAGTAAAAAAAAATGAATAGCTGGATGTGCTTCAGTCAATCAGACCGTCTTATCAGGAAAATTTTGTTACACCTTAAATAAGACTACTTTTATGAATAAGTGGATTTGTCTGGCTGAAGTTACTCATTTTACCTTATTTAATTGATGAAAATGTGACCTGCCTGCAATAAAATGTGCACTGTCTTACTTCTGTGCTATATCCTTTCCCCTGTGCTCAAGCACATCTTTCTGTAGAAGCATCTCCCTTCCCTGTGGAAACAAGATAGCTGGTTTTGATGACTCTTCAACTACATAACCATTTTAGTAATGCTTTTCTTTCTGCCGGTACAGACTTTGATTCCTCCGGTGGCTGTTATTGATACCAAGTTCCTTCCCATAATGTTTTTTCCCAGTATTGCTTTTACTAAAGGGTACTGTTATACTGATTCCCATGGGAACCAAGTAGTTTGCTACGCTCCTCATAGCACGGCTTGCTTCAAACCTCACGGCTTTGAGGACTTGGGGTAGTTCTGGCTCCTCAGAAAAGGCCCACGATCCCTCTGGCTTAGTGCTGTGCTGCCACGCTGCACGCCTGTGCCTGGAGACCGCTCGGTGACTGTCCAAAGAAAGTGTGTTAGTACAAAATATCCAAACTCCTCCAGCTAGAAGAACTCTGTACCCAAGGGTTCAGTTACAAGCTGAGAATAGCGAAGTACCGATGTATCGGCTTTGGAGCTAACACTGTGCCACATAACTTTTAAGGCTTGCAAACATTTTGTGCTGATTTGCATCAACTGGGGGGGGGAAGCTTCTATTTTTGCATGCACTATATTGATAACTGAAGTTGTCTTATACTAGCCGTCTTTTTAAGATGACGCCCTTTCCCAATTCAGACTGTTAGCGGCAGAAGCCTCTGTGGGGAAACGAGACCGAGCGCAGTGGAGGTTTTGCACGTCGAGGCCCCGCCGGGCACGAGATTAAATTGCTGAACGGGGCTTTAAAAGTGGGCGGCTGAGGGAGCAGAGGCACGCCTGTCCTCTGTAGCGACAAGCCCTCCACAACCGTTCTCGCAGAAGGAGCCGCCTTTCCGCCCTCGACTCCCCGAGCGCACGGTGGGGACTCGCCCAGCGGCGGGGGCGCAGCTCGGAGGCGGCAGCCCCGGGGCCGGTGAGAGGCAGCG
>WAAD01014677.1:214355-241898 GCA_013389945.1 Fregata magnificens
CGTCGCTCGAGGGCGGCTCTCTGAAGCGGCGCGGCCGGGCTGCGTGAGGGAGCGGGGCGGCTTCAGGCGCCGCGCCGGTTACGCGGCCCCAGCGTAGTTTTGTGCAAGACAAGATACACCCGCCGGTGTGCCTGGTCACCTGCGCCTAACGTAGCCAAGAGATGGCAGAGCTGTGGGATCTCTGGTAAGCTGCTTTCAGTCTGGCTGATGTCTGTACTCGGCGGTTTTGTTTGGGAGAATCGGGGGGGTTTCAAGTACCTTTAAAGGATTTCTGTTTTGCAGATAGAGAGCTTAGACAAGAGCCTAGAAGATTTGCTGACCAGAGTGGATGAGTTTGTGGGAATGTTGGACATGGTATGTATAACTTGCATATAGTTGTGTTTTTGAAGTCAGAATACAATTTATTGTGTACTCTGTCTCATTTGAAAACACGAGATGGGAAGCAGCCTTTGGTCTAGGCAGACACATTCCAGTATGAAAACACACTTGATAATTAGATAACTCATGGATGAAAACTACTGAACTTTCATGTTGGAGCAAAATATGCCCATATAGCTATATAACTGCATATTTACATAATTCTGTTTGTATATTTGGCTGTGTACATACGTGGAATCCAATTTTGAGTGGCATAACGATAGATGCCTAAAAGGACAATGTAATATTCTGCTTCTCCTTTAAAATACATAGAGACATGCTCTCTGGGTTTTGTAATAAAAGTAGCTAATCAGAGTTGCCAAACCTCCAAAGCTAGATTTGTCTTTAGGGGACCCTTTCTTACCCTTTCATCAGAAAGGCAGCTTTGTTTTCACTTTCACAGGGGAGGAGACAGAGAAACTGAAGGGAAAGTTTCTGTAAGCTGAGACTGGTATACAGGCTGTCTTTTAAAGCATAGTATATGTGTTTCTCTTGCACTACTCGAAGGGGAACTTTACTGTATTTTTTTTTAACCAATAAAAAAAAGATTCTGTGGCCTGGCTTCTCCCCCCCCAAAGTTGAAGAAATGTACAGGTAGTAAAATTTAAGTAAAAATTTTAGTTTAATATATTTGGTTCTTTAGTATGTCTTGGGAAATGTTCCGTGTCTTAGTTCTGTTAAGGCTGAGGTAGCCTATTTTTCATATCATTATAAACAAGTTCAAAGGCACTTATTAAACTGTATAAAGAAGCTATCTTATTAGTTTTAATCTAGTATTTTTATACTAATACTAATCTAGTATTTTTAAACTATGAGTTTTAATCTGTGAATTGGGGCACAGTTCTAGTTTCCAGAATAAAATCTACTACTTAACATTTTGTTTTATTTGTTGACTTTTGTATTATTTCTTTGAATCTTTTTAGATTCGAAGTGATTCCTCTCAAGTTGTCAATGAAAGTATACCTCAAATTTACACAAAAGCTACAGAAATGAGACAGATATACAGGAAGATTGACAAACTAGAGGTATGTATTTGATATCTTCTAGATGTATTCCATTTCTCAATAGGGGGAAGAATCAATGATATACTGTAATTGCGTGTCTTGTGCACGTGCATGCACGTGGAGTGGGTTCAGATCTGGTTTGCTCTCCATGTCCAATCTGGGTTCAGTACTTCAGGGTTAATGAAGAGAACACAATTTATTAAGGATTTCTGGACACTATGGGCATTGTAGAACAGAACACCTTTTTAAAATAAAAATTATTATTATTTTTTAATTTACTGCTTGAAGCAAGGCAGCCATATTTTTTTTTTATTCTTTCAAAGTTATTGTCTTGGGAGCTATTTGGAGGCTAGTAGAATGGGAAGTCTGTTGATCCCTGGTAAAGCTTCAAAACTGATTCAGATCCTTGGTCCCACTTTCAATAGAAAGGCAGATAGAAGTGTAAATTCTAAGAAGTCTAAATTAGTTATTTGAAAGGCAGATAGGAAGACTGTTTTCTTAGATTTAACCTGTTTGTGCAGCCCTTTAAGTATCTCGAGTAATTTTTAGCAATAAAATGGACTTGTAGGTGGAAGGGAAATAGAGCATGGAGTTTTTGGCTCCGTCTCATTTAAGTAATGGAACTTTCACTGCTGTCGTGCAATCCATATCCTCTTTTAATTTGTTAGTGAAAAAGTTGGATTTCTTTTGGGTTTTTTCACACTAGGCTTTTGTGAAGATGATTGGAAATAGCGTAGCTGGACTGGAAGAACGGGTCGTAAAGGCAGAAACAGACCTTGGAGCTTTTCCAAACACGTTCAAGAAAATCTTGCACACAATCAGCATACCATCCTTCCTTAATGTAAGTAAGCTTTTGTTATCACGTGACCAGTTAGTTGCTCTGCTTACCAGAGTGGGTGATTAAAATAATAGTAAGTTTGTTGCACATGTATCTGAATTTAACTGTAAAACTTCCATATACTGTCACTAGGATTTTTGCAAAGTTCTCAGACGTCATAAAAGAAAAACCTCAAACTTAAAAATCACAAATTCTTACAAGGATTTGTGTAACTTTCCAAAAGAAGGCTGAACACAGGAAGAAGGGAATGTGAAGAGCACAAACAAGCACATAATAAACAAGCCATTATGTTAAAGCACCCCTGATCTCTAATGGTATGCAAAGCAAGTAGGAAGAGCCTGTACAGACAACACTGTTAAAGGATCGTACTGCATTAAGAATATCACTGCAGAAATGTTACCAAAAAAGGAAATGAAAACTATGCTGCACAATATTTTTAAAATAAAGGTTCTGTTTTTACTCAATCCATACAATTCAGTAATCATGTAAGCACCTTGTTAAACTTTAAGGGTGCGGTTTTCTCTACCTTTCCTCATTACTACATGTGGACTGTTTCCTCTACAGAAGATTTGAAGTCCTCTCTCTAGTATGTTCCAGAGAGATGCCATACCTAGCCTTAAATACTGGCACTATGACCTAGTTTTAAAATAACCTTCTGGTTAAAAAAAAAAAAAAAAAAAAAAAAAAAAAAATCTTCTGAACCACCTGATGCTTCTTGGCATTACCTGCCAATACACCATTTATAAGTACTCGTCCTTGCATCTTGTCAGCTCCCAGATTCTTTTCTTTATCTTCTTCTATATTCATCCTGTACTGGGTCAAGTTTCTGTATCATAATACTGGTGAGAATGCTGAAATAAAGGAGGTTTGCAGAGGGGGAGAGGAAGGTGGCTGTGACTGCTGAAGTATTTGTGTTCCTATATATTGCAAGCACATGTGGCAGCAGAGAAAAATGGTTGTAAAAAGAATATGTACTGCCTTGGTTAGACTCAGTTCAGGAAACCTGTTCTTCGCTGCTATTTCCTGTGCAGTCTTTAAGTTAGTTAACTTCTCATTCTGTCATTTTCCTAGGTGTTGAAGTTTAGAGTGATGTCACTTTTTCTTTAAAAAAAAGAAAACCAACCACCACAAAGCTGCTATTTATGGGCCAATTGCAAAACCAACAACTGCAGCAGTTGTCTTGAAGAATATGAAACAGTATTTTGCATTTTGTTGCTAAAAACAGTTGTCAACCACAGAATTATAATCTTCAGTTGAAAAGTTTGAAAGTTACAATAAAATGGTTTTTTAGTGTTGCATGGGAACGCTTCGTCAGCTTAGCAGTTTTTCCACAGTTAGTAAGGTGGAAAGTCCTTGAAAGGGTCAGCAAGCTGAACCTGGCATGTCCAGTGGTTTCTTGGTTTGAGTATGGATAGCAATAAAATCAACCCTCAGAACTTACTGGTATTAATTGATTAGCTAAAATGCAGGTCACTGTTCTGCAGTGGTACTGAATATTACATAGTAAAATACCTGTTTTCACTAGTAAACACAAGCATGTCTGAATGAAAATGCCTACAGAGGTTTATCCTCGTGCCTAACACTGTTAGCTCCCTCGATGTTTCAACCCTTTAGAAAAGGAGGCTATACCAGTATCATGATTTCCACTGTAGTTGTAGTTCACATTTTCCTGCTACAATTTTAATTTCGTCAAGTCCCCTCACTCTCTTCCGATTTAACTGTATCTGTTTCTTTACACAAAGGATATATTTTGTATTTCTTAAGCTGTGTATTTGTAATCTCACTTTCAGATTTTGCCCCAAGTTCTTCCCTTGTGAATACCAGGCAGTGTAAAGTACAGTACTGTAAGACTTCTAATATCACTAAGGATGTAGACTCTCTCAAAAGGTAAAAAAGTCTGCTAAGCAGCTGCAAAAATAACTATTCATAAATGTGTACTTAGGCAACTGTGGGTACTGTGTCTGCCTATGAATTTCCTCACTGGGTTGAAATTATTCCCTTCTTGCACATATGCAAATACAGTGCCTCTTAAATCAGCGTCATGAGTTGCAGAATACCTGTGACCTTAGTTTCCCTTGCTTGCAAGGTGTTTTCTCATAGGACAGTACAGGATAGGAAATAATTTTTAAAATCAGAACTTTGAAAGATTGCTTTCACACGTGGCAAAATTTCTGATATAGAGAACATTGGTAATATCCACTATTTATAGATCCGATCTTTGTTTATATTTTTTTATTTCCTTACAACTTGAATGGCAAAACAAACTTACTTCAGAGAAATTAATGGTATCATAAACTTAAAGACAAATATAATTGTCATAAATCAGCAATTTTGTATATAACAGGAGAACATGTACTTATTTCATATGGAGTACAAGTATACAGCTCAGCTGAATATTGGAAAAATTCCACTTAGCTGTTTTGTAGGTATGCTTAATTATATCCTCATTTTGGTACTGTAAAAGCATTCCAAACTCCAAGTATACTGATGATATGTGGTATGCTTTTAACTTTATATTGGTGAACACTGTAATTTCCTCATCGCAGACAGGCAAAAAAGTACCTGAAGAACTCTGCAGACAAACTGACTGAGAGGTCTGCAAAATAGTTTATCAAAGTCTTTTCATGAGTCCAAAAGAATTTTTAATGAATGAAGTCTTGACTTCCAGCCTTCTATTTAAGACCATATATTGAAAACATATACTGGGTCTGTGTTGCAGTGCAGCATTATTTACATGCAGGAAGGCTGACACAATAGTCAGTGGTGGTCCTTGCTTTTGTCTCTTTAAATGAGCCATTTAGTATAGCAAAACAATGTATGGTTAATATTTGAAAGAAACATGTACAGTTTTCCTTAAAAACAATGTAACAGCACTCTTCCAGTCCACTACCATATTATTTTTAACGGTATGTCATAGCACGTATATCCTAACATATACTTGATGAAGAAAGAAGCTCAGCAGGAGCAGCAACCTGCTTGAAAGAAACATTTGCTAGGTGTGTTTCCATATGAAGACTTTTTTAACTAAGTAAATGAGAATACAGGCTAGGGTTAACTCAAAGCAGCTGAGGAGAACTCAAAGGCTGGAGCAGAAAAGGTAAAGGTATATGGCTTTGGAAGGTTGAAGGTTACAATGACTATACCATCAGCTGGAAAAGATTACCCGTTTGGCTCCTGCAAAGCTGGCATATCATACACTTTCCAGGACTGCGTCTGTTCAGGTGATAGAATGGGAAAGGTCAAAGGTTGCTTTTCTTCACTAACAGAATATGCCAGACCCATCTGAGCTGTGATTAAAAATTCGCCTACGGGAGATATGCCTTTAAAACTTCTCTTGTTTTGCATTTTAGCTCTGTAGGCTTTGTCTTAAAACTTGCTTTTTTAAGAAGGTGAAAAATAAACTTACCTAATTTGCAGAAATCGTCTTCTTCACGACAACAACAGACCCTCTATGAACCTCCAGTCCTCTTCAAGACTGAAGACTATTTTCCGTGTCTTAATGAAGCACCGTACTGATGATTTTTGCTTTGGGATTGATATGAATCAGCCAGAACAGAGACAGCCAAGTGAACAAAAGAAATGCTAACCTCAAAATAGCTGCGTTTCTGAGCGTTATGGATGGCATATTGCCATACTGATTCTCATTGTCTTCCTTCAGGCAGTATTTTCAGGTAATCTTTGTGTACATTGTTTCAAAAGTCTTCCTAAAACACAGTATACCTTTTCAGATTATAGTGGGGAAGGAACTTAAGAATACTTCTGCATTAGTTTTTTGTTTGGTTGGTTGGTTGGTTTTTTTTAACTAGGGAAATAATAGGAAGCATACTTTTATATGTAAATCTTTTAACACATAAATATCTGTGCTGCTGCAAGTAAATAGCTATACCACAAGGATGTTTGTGTTTGGGGTGGGGTTTTTTTGTTGGTTGGTTTTTTTTCCCCCCTAATGTATTGATTGAGGTGAAAGAAAAACTATACATAAAATCATCTACTCCAAGTTTTGAAACCTGGTCCCTGCAGTTTGTACGGAGAAATGCACCACACTGGGACGTACAAGTTGCAAGGGGAGGACTTTGAAGATTGGCAAGGAGTCAAGGACATGGCTCGATGCACATGATCTAGTCCCAGTTCACAAAGCAAACATCCTGCCCCCACTGATGATCGTCAGGTCACAGTGGCCTAAGCTTCTAATTATTGCAGCATTGTATTGTTTGATGTATAACCAGGTGGGCGTGATAACCTGCTGTCAAAAAGAAAAAGTATCTAAGTTGAGGCAGGGACTTCCCTGGACTGAGCCTCGATCAGGCACCTGACCTAACTGCTTTTCCCTCGCAACCCTCTGTGTGGTTACTGGGGCTCCCCGCACTGATTGCAGTGTGAGTATATTATCAATAAATTAACAGCTGTCTAACAGCTGTTGTGGTCTTCCATTTCACCTGACAGTATCGAACTGCACCATTGTTTCTGAGAACCTTTTTGCATACAGCCTCATATAATACTTAACGGGTGTTAATCATAAATTGTTGTATTCTTCTGAACAACAATTTTACCACTGCTGTTTTACTGCCAATATAACTCACTACAAATATCCAAAATGCAAATTTCAGAGGAATAAGGAATGCATTAGGGAAACAACAACATGTCTGCTGATTTTGTGTTGCAAGCACAGAAAAAGGTATGCAGTTGTAGAGCAGGGATTATGTATTAATAGATAAAGCTTTGAAAACCAACAGCAGCAGGGACCAGGTTCTAAACAGTATCTGAAGCAACATTTAGTAAAAATTAAAACAAAGATTGAGAAGTCAAAATTGGTAGGCTTCAAAAGCAGTTCTACTGTAAAACTTACCTGAATTTTAACACAAAGAGTCTAGACAGATAATTACATGTAACACACAGAAAGGAACAGACATTTGACTTTGAAGAAGGGCTTCCCCCCTGCCTCCCATACTCCTTGCTTTCATAAATATTTCACTATTTAGATGTTCCACTGCAGCAACAGTTGCATTTCCAAAAGGTGTGGTACCTTTCAGTTTGTGCATAAATAATCCTTGAAAGCTTATCACTCCTCAGTTAAATCTAATGAAATGACATACCCATAACTTAGTGTAGCAACATAAGGCTACAGCTAAATACTCTTAAACACGCTAATACTGACATTACAAAAAATTTTAAAGTAACTTTATAACAGCTTTCTAATTAAATGAATCAACTGCTCAAATAACAACTTTGCCCTCTGCTGAATGAAGCTAAAATGCAGTTATTTTTAAACGTGATGTAATTTAAAATATTAAAATAATAAAGATCTCAGCAAGCTTATGCAGCTGAGTATGTGTCATGCAATATTGTTCATACTAATAAGAGGAAAAACTCACATATTCTGAAGTGGGCATTTATGTTAAACAATTGTATGGAAAATGTAAGTTATATCTTCAAAGCACACCACAAACAAGAATCATGCAATTCCTATAACTAGTATAGTGCTATGTTGGAAATGCTCCCAAATATTTTTATTACTGAAAAGAATGGACAGTACATGGAAGATTTACTAAGGAAATGCTGCCAAAGTACAGACAATAAATAAATTGTGGCACTTTTTTAATACATGATACAGAATAACAAGATCATGGTTCATCTGTGAACTACAGTCTAGAAAAGTTATAAAATTATTTTAAAATTAAGTTATAAAATTAAGGCATTCTCGTAATACTGACAAGACCTACGCATGCACTCTGTGGTTGAGTTTGTACTACCTTGTCTGTCTCCTTGTTCATGGTCAGTCTCACCAAGCAGGAATAGCATTAAAAAAATCCCAAGTGTTTACACTCAGTAAAGAAAGACTCAGAGAATATTCCTTTATTCTGTCTGCTGTTGTTACCTTGTATTAGTGTAAAACCAGTAATAACTATATTATGAGTTAGGCTCAATATTTGCTATTTTTGCCAGCTGCAAATGAAATCTGAATCTCAAAATCCACTGATACCGATACTCATATACCCAGAAAGCTGTATTTGTATCTTTCTCTGTACAATGTTTATCTTTCTCCTCTTGGGTTCCAAGATATGAAGGCAGTAACAATAGCGCTACATTACCTGTTTTTAACATGAAGAGCTCTTCAGATAGAACTGATGTAAAGCAAGACATTATGTTCAATGAGCCGAGCTGCTAAAGGTTGGTTATCGAGTGTATGAAACGAGCTAATGTTTAATATCAAAAGAGTCTACACACAAATCTTACTTTTCTTCTATGACATGAAGCGAAAATTTTAAAGTTATCCTAGCAGAGATATTGCTAAAAGTTTTTATATTGTTACAGTTAGGTACATTTTAGACAAGTGTCTAACTGAAACTAATGCTGCAGCTTACTAAAAGATACCTGTTTACTGTAAGATGTATGTGTGTGTATATATATGTAACAAAAGCTCCATTCACAAGATATGTGGGATGGACTGAATGTTAGAGGTCCACATTTTTCATAGCTCCTGGACAAAAATCAGTGTGATCTGTCTTACCTAAGTATTTAGTTATATGATAAACTATGCCTGAAGTACGCACATAAAGATTGATATTTGTATTTAATTATTTTTGGACCTAGACATTTTGTTCCACTCTTGAGTAATGCTACTGCAGGTGCTATAAAGCCTAAAGAACCTATAGAAGGATGGACATTACTGACATGAAAAGAAACAGATTTGATGATTTATGTGACCAAATAAAATAATAAATTGTTTAAAGATTTAAAGATGCACTGGATTACGTTGACATTATCAAAACCCATAGCAGTTCATTACTTCTGCTGAAAATAACCTTCAAGGTTGAGTAGTTTTACCTGCAATACTAAGAAATCAGTAGCAAGCTTAATTTGGATTCTGTCCTGCACAGGAACTGTTTCCAAATACTAAGATCTTGAGCTGTAGAGAGTGATACTGAGTGAAACACCTTCCAGAATGAGAAAGAAGAGCCAAGATAGCTTGTGTCTACATCTGTGAAGAGAACTTTACATTTGAAAATGGTAAATATTTTAAGGTTCCCTTACCAAAAAAAAAAAAAAGAGATTTTTAAGTGATGACACTTTTAAACTTCCTCAGTTTTCATAGAAAAAAATTCTAGTCTTGGACCAGCTACCAAGAAAATCCCATATGCTCAGACAGAAGCCCTGCCTTGAAAAGCCAAAATCCCTGTCAGATTTAGCTATGGTCTAAAGGAGACCATAGTGGGGGTCAGTAATCTCTCTAGCCACTGCAGCTAAATCCGTCAGGAATGAGGAGTCTTCAACTGCTGGGATTCACAACCTTGTAGGAGCCAGGTTACTGTGGCAGGCTGTGCTGCAACAGCAGAGTAGAGGCTTTGTCCACTCCACTGCATTTGTTGATTCTACTTTAAGCCGATGGGTGGTAGTACAACCTAAAGGTGGTAGTACAGACTCCAGCTCCAGCTGATCTAGGAGACTTGGGGAATTTTTTCTACCTTCATATTTGAGGTTGTCTAGTCACAAACTTCTAATGCTGGTGATTTTTATGATTTTGCAAAACAGTGTAAGTAGTATTCAAATGATGCATGATGATCAATGTCTTAAAAGTGCTGAGTAACAAGCAAAGAAGAAAAAAGGGAAACAGAAGGTACTGCTCATGGGCAGTACTGAACAACACTGGTGAGACAGATGCAGTCACCTGTAGATACATAGTTTGAAAAAGAAAAATTGAAATAACGCCTTTGGAATTATATCAGACAAAAGGATAAGATAGGGGAACCAAAGTATCCTGTCTAAATTCCACATGAAAGACTCAAAACATGATTTAATTTTTGTCAACTTTAATATTGGCTGTACATTATTTGATGGACTATTAGTTTAAGTAATAGGAAAAAAGACATTAAAATTACATAGTCATAAAATATGTTTTCAGTCAAATGTGCTATCTATACAGGATCTCGAATAGTCTTTAAAAAGTATATTGAAAATACAGATGTCTGACAGTACAGGTCTGAGCTGACAGAGCTAAGAAAATGAACTGAATGCTAGCAAGGATTCCGTTAGAGGGTTCTGAGTGCAAAGACAAAGAGACAGAACTCATGGTGGGGGAAAAAAAAAGAAGTTGCTGAGCATCAATGAAGAAAGAAAAGAAAGATAAGTTTCCAATTTGATTTATCATCTCCCACTGTTCAGAAACTGTAGGTTTTCTTGAGAATAGCTTGATGCCTACATTATTTAAAAATAAATTAATTGCCATCTGTTTCTTACAGGTGACACTGTCAGGATTTTCTTTACAAGCAAGTGGTCTAGAAAGCAACCTTTAAAAAAAGAAAAAGCAATAGCTGAAATTCCCCCAATCCTAGGACTTTAAAACTGAGAGCTGGCACTAAGGATGACAGGAGCATCTGAAATGTTTCTCTGAACATCAGTCAATCTAAAAGGTTTGCAGAGGACTGCAAACTGGCAGAAAAGCTGGTTCAGATTGATTCATACAAAAAAGAGAAAAGAAAAAAAGGAACGGTAAGAGCCTCATGCAGGAATGGAAGAGGCGGAAAATAGCATAGCCAGGAGATAAGCCAGGGCAAATGTTAAGGTATAAACTTGTGGTGACAGAGCTTTGAGCAGCATGAACAGATGAGAGCAAGATCCCTGAACTGGGAGGTATGAATGAAGATCCACTACAGACCTGACATACACAGGTTTTTGGTATTTGTTCACAGTTTAGGAGCTTTTATCATTTTTTGACTCGGGGTGCATTACTCCCAAATACACAGTTTTAGGAGGGGCTTTAACTGTACTAGAAGAACTGTGACAGTCTGAACCAGGTCGCTGTTACTGCCTCTTTCACGAAAGCAGTAGGACTTGCAAGTAGAGTTAGCCAGACCATTACACCGCTCTGGCTAAAATTCAGTCCTGCCAAACCAAACAGTCCAGCCCCAGCATTGATGTCCTGGCACAGGGGTGAGGGGTGACATGCCTCTACTCCCAGCCGTCCCCCTGAGACGGCAAGCAAAGCCGTGTGCCAGTGGGACTCACTTTCCCTGGCGGTGTCACCAGAGAGATGTGCAGCCCTGGTGATGCCTACTATGGGATTAGCATCAGTTTTCCTCATGCTTCTTTGATTAGCCCTTTCTTCTACAGGGACGGCTTTGCAATTTGATTGGAAGTGTAGAGGGAAAGAAGAACAAAAAAATTAGGCATTGGGAATAGCCTTCCCATTGTCATTGCAGAGATATCTGTGTGCTGTGTGTCCTGCTCAGATGCCTACTTCCAACAATATTTTATCAACTCCAGTACAGTGGTTCAACTGCTAGTGATAAGCAGTGCCCTCATTCTTGGTGTCAGTGGTTGCTGGGACTTTTTTTGGAAGTGTGCCTGTTGCACCTGAAATCCAGTGTATTGGAAGACTGTTAAGGGAAAAAATATTTATTGAGGCGAAAAATACTAAGCAATATAATTGAACAAAAATCGTGTTTTCTTTCTGGATTTATTAGCTTGACTTTTCCTGGATTTAATTGTATTTCTGTAGTCAAAGGAAGGAAAACACAAAGCAGTAATGCCAGAGAAATCTTGCCTAAGGAAAATCAACTATGATGTTGTTAGCTAACAAGGTAGATGAGCAGTGCTGCTGCAAACTCATTGCATGTACCAGTGAGGTAAGTCAAGACTGTGCCAAGTTAGTTGGATGAAATTGTAAGAAGGACACAGAATCAACAATGGAAAGATCAGAAAAAGCAGGGCTAGATGATATTCCAGTGCCCATCTCAGCATTCTGGCACTCATTAGTTTGCACCATGGAACAGTCTCTGGGTGTGAAATGGATTCTTTTTGGATCAGATACAGCCAGAGACTTGCTCCAGGAGTTTTATCTGACATGCTACAGCTGCTGTTGGGTATTCATACCATGCTGCTGGCCTTGAGCTAGTCTTAGGTCAAGATGAAACTCAATGAAACATTTAGTTTGTACATCAGGTTTCTCCTTACAAATCTGCTTCTGCTGTGCTGAACTGCTTGCTAAGACAGGCATAGCCCCAGGATGGTAAACAGCACTCTTCAGGAGTACCAAGGCTGCACCAAAACTGTGTGATGAATGTAGATGTGGTGGTGCTGGAGTTTGTATTTGAGGACTTGAGTGGGTCACTAATATGGAAATGAAATTCATGCAGGGGAATTGTGAAGAGTCTCATGTAAAGGTCAGGTAGGAAAGCTGCTGGAGAGACGATGGAGGAGTGCCATGGAGGAACAGACATAGACCTTCTAACTGAACTCAGACATAGTAAGGAAGTGTACAGGAGATGGAAGCAGGGGCAGGTGACCCAGTGGGATGATAGAGCTGCTGTTTGATCTTGCAGGGATAGGGTTAGGAAAGCTAAGGCTGACCTGGACTTGAAACTGGTGAGGGATGTAAAGGGCAACAGGAAAGGCTTCTACAAGTACATAAACAGCACAAGGAAGACCAGGGAAAATGCAGCCCACTGCTGAATGCAGCAGGGGCCTGGTGATGCAGGACGCAGAAGAGGCTGAGGAACTTGATGTCTTCTGTGCCTCACTCTTTACTGGTAAGTCTTTACTGGGCAGTCTTCACTGGGCTGTCTTTACTGGGCTTGCCAGTACAAGAAAGATACAGGCATACTGGAGTGAGTCCAGCGCAGGGCCACAAGGTGATTAAGGGACTGGAACATCTCCTATGAGCAAAAGCTGAGAGAGCTGGGACTGTTCAGCCTGGAAGAGAGAAGGCTCGGGGGGGATCTCATCAGCGTGTATAAATACCTGAAGGGAGGGAGTGAAGGAGAGGGAGACAGACACTTCTCAGCAGTGCCCACTGGTAGGACAAGAGGCAACATGCACAAAAATAAAAACTCCTTGCTAAAGCACCTTCTTTATTGCATCCCACATCCATTTTTCTGAACCTTGTTCCCACAAGCTTCTTTTAATATCCTCTAATTCTTGTATTGGAGGACACAATCAGCAGTCATTAGCCGTCTGTGTTGCTCATCATCTTGTAGTAATGTCTGTAATTTCCCTTTCCATGATCTCTTCCCTTGGCTGAAGAATCATAGAATCATAGAGTGGTTTGGGTTGGAAGGGACCTTAAAGATCATCTAGTTCCAACCCCCCTGCCATGGGCAGGGATACTTTCCTCTAGATCAAATTGCTCAAAGCCCTGTTGTTTTGTGTATGAAGCTTCCATGCTCTTGTTGCCTTTCTCTGATCTTTTTCCACTGCTGCTGTATCCTTTTTGAGATCAAGAAACCAGGACTACCTGTGTAATTCAAGGCACAAGCAAATCAGAGGTTTAAACAGTACCACAACCTGCCACCTTCTTTGTTTTTTCTCTAGTTATTCCCAGTATCAGATGTGCTTTCTTGTCTTCTTCTAAACATTTAATCTGATGTTTTCAGGACCTATCATAATTGTGTGATCTCATTCATGAGTAACTGCTCAAATTTACTTTCTGACTCATAAAGTGGTTCATATAGAAGGATATTTTAATGTAATGGCTAAATATGTGGCTGTTAAGCAGGAGGTGCTTCCAGTTAGTAGGATGAAGTTTTGCTAAAACAAAGGTTACTGCGTATGTGGATCTGATATAAAAAGTAGAAGGTTGCGGGGCTATGCACAAGAAGGCAAAAGGACAGATGCTGCAGAGTCAGTGTATTTGTGTATGGATATACCACTACTGGAGGTCAGCAGCTAGCCTAGTCGTCTGACTACTTTGTGTTTTTGTGCTCACCTGGGCTGTCATTGCACTTTTCTTATCACAGCTACAGAGCAGTGGTCCTGGAAAAATGGTGTTTAACCTCAGCCTGAGGTACTGTGCTGAAGCAGAGAGCCCATAAAGTGTGCTAACACCATGCACCAGGTTCAGCCCACTGCAGCCATGGAGGAGAGAGGTAACACTTTGTAGCACTGACAGAAACTCTCTTCCTTTTGAATGCCCTCAAATCCTTTTTTGTGCCAGAAGTCCTTCCAGGGTCCCCTCTCTTCCCCCTCTTTACTTTAACTCCTCTGTACCCTGAAGCTGAGCTGGCCCCTGCCTCTTACAGAGCCATAGGGGTTCCCTGTCTTTCTCCATGGCAGGGTGCAGGGGAAGCACTCTGAGCATCCACAGAGGTGGGAAGTGACACTTCTTATAGAGGCTCCTGCTTTGAGCTAGTTGGGAGCAACCATGCTGAGGGTTTTCCTCTGGTTCTCTTCTGCAGCTAGAACCCCAGTAGTTTGGCCCACATTGAGGAACATTCTGAGGCTGAAGTGGGCATTTCACTGCCCTGCTCTGGGGAGATTTGTGTACTTGTGCTCTCAGCCATTTACATGGTTAAGGACTGAGCCTGAAGAATGTCCGCTGGGAGGGTGCTGGGCCTCTTGAGAGAAAGGCAGTGCCTGTGCCACACTCTCCTTTGCTTTGAATCCAGCCCTTAAGACTGTTGTTGGTGATTAATCACGCGCTACTTTTATCTTGCAATGTGTAGGAAGAAGGTAAAGTCAATGACTACTCTGCAGTGACAGTCTCCTGTTTTCTGTGTGAGGGTTTTGTGGATGTGGCCAGCCAATAACAGAACAGTGCTGAGAAAAGAGGAATAGCCTTGCTTTTGTACTCTTGCTCTTTTCAGCTCAGTTCTTTTCTTTTTCTTCAGCATCTGAGAGTTATGGTCAAACTAGAAAGCAGAGATGAATACCTCCTTCTGCAAGAAAAATGAACACCTCAAACTGTGTTAAAGTTGATTTTTTGTGACCTGCTACACAGACTGGATTACTTTACAGCTGAAATGGCAATACCAGTTTGGGTCCCACAAGCAAAGCCTGGCAAAACTGGAACAGGAGGAATATTCTCAAATATTCTACCATCGTTTTTGCCCTATTTTTCTTTTACCTCAATGTGCAGTTTTCTAGTTGATTGATAGTCTGGTGCATAATTTTATTGTTCACTCATGGTTCTTGTCACCATATATGATGTTATTCATATGTGATGTATTTATATTCATATGAATACTGTTGGTCCTTACGGTCACTTGCTAAGAGTCTCTGGGGAGAACAGATTTGTTACATTTAGTGTTGCTCACAAACTTTTTGTATGCATGGTTTGACTTGTGAAGAAACTGCTTAGTGTTGTGTTTAAAATAAGGCTGGGAGGCATACACTTCCTTGGCAGGGCTTACGTATGACAGTGTTGTCGTATGTCTGTCCCAGTCTGTGCGGGCACCTAATTGTACCTGATTCATACCAATTGATGGAATGAATTAATGATTCAGAACATTAATGATGACAGGCATTTGCACCAACTGGACCTATTAGAGCATGCACATGTGAAAAGGTTCATCTCAGGCCTTCTTAAATGTGTCTGAACCTGCCTGCAAGCAGTTGGGGATCTGCACAGGCAGCAGCTGGCCAGCTGTTACTTCATCACTTGCACTGTTGCTGGAACAGAAAACTGCAGGCTGAAATCCATGATGGTACTGCGACCCTCGCAACAGACACATAGCTGGTGCAGAGTCCTGCTTAGGTGAGTTCTCTTGCCAGGTGGAGATGGGTACTCAGCTGTGCGGAGGCAGACCTCTGGGAAGACAACAGGTAACCTGGGGTCTGCCTGGGGTTTCTTGCTCTATCAAAAAGACATCTGTTTAGTCCTGAGTTTCTACAGATTTAGCCATATATGGCTGGCTGGTGGAAGCTACTGGAGGAATATAGGAGGCTGTCAGCACGTGGCTGTGAAGACTAAGCTGTGTGAGACAACAGGCAGCAGCACAATCCCAGCTGGGCCTGGAAATTCACACTGCCAGTTCCACCACGCCAGCCTTGCTGGGTCCACGTGCCCTGAGGCAGTCTGTGGGGCACTGCAGAAGTGCCTGCGGCTACCCAGGGCTGATCACAATGTGAACAGCAGGTCTCAGAGGGCAAGTTGGGGGACAGCAAAAAGAAACTGCCGGTGGGAAGGGGTGCAGGAAGCTTCCAGAAGAGACGGGAAAGCAAAGCAGGGGAAGGATGTGGGTTTACATATGGTGGCACCAGAGAAGGTTATGAGACTGCAAGCATCAGGGTCAGTCTCATCAAGGTAAGAAGAGCAGTTGATGCGGATGGGTGAAATGGACTTGCTTTGTTGGGAGAAAAGGGAAGATAGGGTAGAAGGAGGAATCTGTTTTGTCATCTGAATGCCACATACTCAGTTTGACAACAAAATTCTAGCCACAGATTTTCAGGATGCAGATGAAATAGCTCTACTGCAGATGAATTATCTCTAACTCCCTGATTGTAATGATTCAAGCACTTCCTTTCAAATTGCATTTTTCCTTCTTATGTGCTCTATAACCTATTTCCAGAAAGAATATTTATTACACCAGTCTTTACTAGTTAAGTGTTACTTTTTCTAGCCAGCTGTTTTTGTTTTGTTTTCCTTTTAGCAGAAAGATGGAACAATTAAAAATGAGTCAATCCATGTTGTACTTTTTTTGCATCTTTTCCAGAAATGTTTAGTAGGTGTTGCTATAGGAGTCCAGAATGCTGGACTCAGATCTGATTGTGTCAGGGCATTTCTGTTTCTGTAAGATAGTTTCCAATGCCCACTATTGGATAATACCAATGTCATCCTAGTATTTTCTCTGTGTAAAGGAATCATGCAGTAATTAAACAAACATGCATTTGGAGGTGCTCTGATACATCATAAAGCAAATGGAACATCCCATTTGTTTCCACTCAGATTCCAGTATGTTTGATACTACCTGAAACTGGTAAAAGGATAGTGATGATTTCCGGTTTGCAAATTTCCCTAGCAGTGGCTTTTATTTAATCACTTTCATTATTTTCAAAGACGTGATTACATTCTTAATCATTAGTGTATATAACTTCCTCCAAATTTGCATCTGATAAGATCAGCAATATTCGTTAGTGTGGAAATTTCAGCAGGTAATGTTAAAATGATAAAAAACCCCAGCTCCCCCCTTTCTCTTTGTTTTTGTGTATTTCAGCTTACATTGCTTTCCAGTCTCTGATGACTCATTGCATTTACTTTGTACTGATACTTTCGCATTTCATGCCTGAGCAATGATTTTGATTTCCTTGTTTTCTGATCAGAAAAAGTACCATTTTTTTCCTGTAGGTAACACTGGATTTTTGCCAGATCAGAGAAACCCTCTTTTCCAAGTTATGATTGCACAGGATGTTGTGAAAATGGCATGCAGGTGTTTCTGGTCACTTTTGAAGATCTTGATGCTGTTTTCTTAGTAGCAGTCCAGGTCCCAAGGGGATGTTGCTTTATAATGCAGCTGAATATTATAAAGATCTAAAGCGTAAACAGTGTAAAATATAACAATCAACTATGAGGATATAAATGAACATTTCGCATACCAGAGACTCCCAACGATGCGAATTTCAATTCCCTTCTACTCTTTGTCATGGCCATAGGGTGGCACGGGGTGTTGTTGAGCATTGTTGTATGCCCTAGGAGTAGTACAACCCAGTATTTCAAGTTTAGCAGAGCATTTTTAGAGGCTAGGGTTCACAGACTGGCCCATGGTTTGTTCACTCCTGCAAGCAAATAAAACAGCGGCTTTTGCCTACAGATAAAGGGCTCTGATAGTACCAGCTCCAGCTCTCCACCCTGCTCCTCAGCCAACTACTGCCACTCAGGGCAGAGGGAGTGGGAAGGGATTTCCATCTGCACCTTCTCTGACCTCTTCCTCCTGCTCTACTGCCTGCCTTGCTACCAGCGAAGGGAAGCATCAGGCAGCTGTGAAGATGAGTGTGATCTCACACCCTGCGGTTTCCTCCTCTGGGTGGTGATCGTTGCCCCCATACCTCTTCACAGTGATCCCATCAGCTATTAGATAGTGAGACCCCTTGGCCTGTGTTTCAGCCTTGCCAGTGAAGCAGCCTCAGGAGGAGCAGCGTGTTGGTGAAGGGATATTGTCTTTCCCCACCTGCTGCTGCTGCTTGTTTAAGAAGGAAAAAAACCCTACATCTTTTTATTTCTGAGTTTTCTTTTCTTTTTTCTTCTTGTGGTGGAGCTCAGCCTCCAGAGGTAGATAAAGGATAATTAAAACCTGCTGAGCCAGGAGACTTGGCACAAAACTAAGTAAAACCTCGAAATTTTGAAAGGCATTGTAAAAATTTGGGAAGCATTAACCTCAGAGGATTTTTTGTGCTGATGAAAAGATGAAAGTTGGAAACACGTAACTGAATTATTGTTTGGAGAGGTGCAGCACTTCTGAAGTTAAATCAAAGTATCGTGTTCGCTGTAGTTGAAGTAGTTAATATTTGTCAGATTAGCTTGAGGTATTTCGATGTATGTGAAGATAACAGTGGCACAGTGTGCTTGCACAGGTAAAATGAGGCATACGCACATTCAACTCTTTTTACAGAAATACACCATCAGCACGGTTCCTGTTTAACCTGCAAAATCTTATATTGCATTTTACTAACACCTTCTACAGATTATGTTGTAACAGTGCAGGAAGTGATTTCTATTAGACATGAAACGTAGTTATACTTCAACCTGTCTTATCACTTGCCTGTTTCACCTTTACGTAGAGTAACTGGGTAAAATTTAAAAAGTATTTAGCTGTATGAATTAACCTCGTGGATTATGCCCGCTGTGGCAGCACAATTATTTGTCAGCAGAATTTCTTTTCACAGCCTCCTCTTATCAGGAGACAGCTGTGATTACTAAGCTAAACTGGTATGTGAAACCATATGGTGTTTTGGAGCTGCTTGGTTACTGTGGAGGATAAATAGCTCCTGACCCTAAACAGGATCTTTTTAAGAAAAAAAAGCAGTGTCCCTATGCCTTATAAGGCATGGGCAGGCTTACTCCAGTGCTGAAGAAGGGGCGGTAACGGGTTCATGCTGCTGAGTTTTCTTGGGCAGCGGTCGCAGGCGACTGAAGAAGTTGCGCTGAAATTGCAAACACTTCGTCCCCGGCACTTAGCGGTGAAACTCAGTGAAGAGAGGAGGCAGCACGTGAAATTAAAAAAAAAAACCCACCACTTGATCATGGGAAAATCAGGTGAGCAAATGCCTTCGTGCAGTTGGCTGTGTATTCTTACAATGTCCGTGCCTGGTTTTGTGCTCGGAAAGCATTGCTAAAGCGTTAGTGGCTTTCCTCGGAGAAAGCTGCTTTCATTTGTGCATGGTACAGCCTGGGAGGAGCTTTCTCTCTGACACAGGGTTCGATTTAAAAAAGCAAGAAAAATGACTCCCCCTCCCCAACCTGAGCAATGTAGTTTTATTATATTCAGTTTACATTTTGTAACTGATAATAGCTTTGCTTTGCTGTATGAAATAATTATAAGCCCTGTAGCTTTAAAATTATCTTATGTCTAGCTGTCTGACAAAACTTACCTGCACTGCAGATAGGCAGCAGGATACTTTGAGGGGGGAAGCTTTTTATCAGCCTTCCTGTCGGGAGGATTTAGATTTAAGATTTGTTTACCCTTTAACCAAGGATAGCCTTGCTCAGCACCTAAGTCTCTCCCCAGCTGTGCAGATATTTGTGAAGCCTCTCCCTGCTGCTGGCTGTGTTCTTGGTCCTTTCCCCACTGCCGCCAGCTGTCTGCATGCCCTGCTCTGACAGTCTCGGCTAGGGGAGACCCCTCCAAAGCTGCCAAGGAGCCAGAGACCCTAAGAAGAGAGAGCTTGTGCCTGGGGCTTTCTCCATCTTTGTCCTGTTAAGAGTCATGAGCAAAAATCTGTGCCAATCTTCTGAAACGGCTGCGAAACTGGATGGTTTATTTTTGTTCTTGTGGTTGGGAAGTTATTTCTGTGACAAATCAGAGGCTGGCAGCATATTGTCTGTCTGTCCTGTGCATAAACAGCACGTATGGGACATGCTCAGCAAAACCTAGTACTTGATTCACTCAAAACCATAGGCCTCGTCCAGAGAAGCTTGAGGAAAATCTTTGTGTGGATAACACTTTAATGAGCCTCAGCATGCGTGTGTTGAGGTTTTTTCCTTTTTCTTTTTTTAAAGGTCAGCATCCTAGATGAGATCAGAGCTGTCGGCAAATGTGACTGTAAAGGGCTTACTGGTATGACACCCAGTCCAGGCGAAGCACTATATAGCTGCCAGTGGGTGGTTTTGGCCCCATGTCCTGGAAGCTGCATGGGTTTTCAAGTGGATTGGGATTTAGTAAATAACCTCACAACAATTTAAGTAACTGTAGTCGCTCAGAAGTATCATCAAGTTCAGCGCTTTCTTGCTAACAGCATAAAAAGTACAAATACCAGAAAAGTCTAGCGGCTGTACCTTACATTAGCAAAGTTAATTGGGCAAAAGCAGTAGAGATGTTCCAGTGTGTATCTCCCAGTCCCAAAATGATTAAAATCTCCTCTTGTTTTAATATATGCAAATTGCTAATACAGTCATAAGGCAACTACTGTCTTTCTTATTTCCTGCACATTTATTACTACACATCAGTTGGTTGTTCCAAGCTTAGGAGCAACGACAGACCAGAAACTGCTTTTGCCAAGGCTTGGGTACTGTTTGCATCCCTAAGTAGTTGCACAAGTAGAGCTTGAAATCTAAGTACCTGTTAAAAATGTTCTGTCACTTGTGTCATGCTTTTCAAATCAATGTTAAACTGGGTCCAGGTTACTGTCTTTGAGCTGCATGTGGTATTTTTAGTTGAATCATAAAACTGAGATCCTGTCCTGACAATTGGTTTATTGACTAAGTCCCATCTGCCCTTTCCAGTGCACTGAAGTCTTTAAATTCCTGTCTGAGATCATTCAGTGTGGTTTGCCTTTGAATGGGTGAGAGCAGCTATTTTTGTAAAGAGTACCGCTTCCTCTGTGTTTTGTGTAAAATACTTCATGTTCCTGCTGTAGTACTCCTGAGGACACAACGCGGGCAGGTTTCTCTATACTAGGATGTATGGAAATGTAACAGGCTGGGATCTGTCTGACCTCCAGAGTGCTTGCTCTTCTCCTGGGTCAGAAAGATAACGGTGGGGAATGCCCGCAGGTATAAATTTAAGGGTGCCCTAATTCATGTAAAGTGGGGCCACTATTTTAGAATGTGTTTAGTTTCTTTAACTTTTCATCTTCGGTAAATCTATCTTGAGGCCTAAGTATCCCCAGGCAAAGAAATCCTGCTGTTGGAAATGTCAGTTCTTTGATAAAAGCTCCGTAATAATGTGTTGTTACTAGCTGTTGGATTATATTTGAAGCAATGTTCATTGCAAGTATCAGAGCTGGAGACTTAGAATTGGTTTTGCTTCATTGAATAGAGCTGAGTGTTGGAAGACATCGGTTCCTCTGACTCAGCTTTCTTCCTTGGAAGCTGCAGGCTGCTAAAACCAAATTCATACTGAAACTCGCTCATCAGGTTTAGAAAAATGCCTCCCACGGCCATAACACCTGCAAATACATAAGCCAAACAGGGGGACCTCCTCTGTCCTCCCCCTGGTCTTCTCTTTTTGGATAGCATTTGGATTAGTGGGTGGTGCAGGCTCCCCTCCCCGCAGATCTCACAGAGCCCGAACCGAAAAGACTGGGGTGTTTTCTGCAGGAAATGAGGCGATGGTAAGCTGGTTGCTCTTTGTTGTCCCGTTGCTAAGACTGCTGTGTCGGCAGGGCTGTGACCCCCCTGCAGCTGTGCGCGGTCGGAGGCCGGGGTCCTGCGGGCAGCCCTCGCCCCAGAGGGGATATCCATGCGAGCAGCTGCAGGCGATGCTTGGGGAAGCAGCTGGCTGCCAGCTCCACTCCTCCGCTCTGGAGTGCGGGGATTTCTCCTGCGCGGTGGGAGTCTCTGAAAAGGCTGGGATGGTGGCAGAAAAAGGCTGCTAAAAGTCTCATTTCTTCCGCTTCCCCTCCGGCCCTGCCTGGTGGGGGAAGGGAGCTCACCCCGCTCGCTCCCTAAAAACCAGGCGGAGGTGACGGCAGGGGAATCGGCCTGTTTCTTCTGGCTAGTGGCTGCAGACGCTATCAGACGAAGGCAAGGACGGGCTCAGTAAATATTGGCTATCTTTTTACAGTGTTTGGTTTTCTTTTTCTTTTCTTTTCTGTTTTTCCCCTTCTGCAAATGTGGGTGGGACTCCAGAGAAAGGGCTGGGAGTTACCCACTGTGCTGCTTGTTGAGTCAGTACAAAAACAAGGGCCGAGAAAGGGGTTTGACAAAAAGACAAGAGACAGGAACCAAACTCGGTGCAGTTTTCCGTGCTGTTTTTAATCTTCCTTAGAAGCCTGTGCCGGTTTTAACTCTTAAGATGCACCTTTGGAGCACAGTAAAAAGGGCTGTTTTGTTTTCTGCGGAGCGAGTTACATCTTCAGCTGATCTGAAGTGCAAACTTGTGCTCTAGCATCTCGGTAGGAGACAACTGTAGCAGGTTCTAGCAAAAGTACAAGTATACTGGAGAAGTGACGTGTTTGCTTTCTGAGAAATGTGATACTCGCAAGCTGCCAAAATGACAACATGTTTCGTGCTAGCTGGTTTTACAGGACCTGTGGGGAGGGAGGAAATGAATTTGTCTAAACTGCTAGCAACTGAGCATTCGTGTTTGGTAACAGCAGGGCATTTGCAGAACTCATCGTTACTGGCTGTTTCTCTTTACATCAGAACTGAACTGGAGATGTGGTGGGAAAAGGGCCTTTCAAAAATCAAGTTCATTCAATTAAAACCCCCATGGTTCTCCAGTTTTTGTGTGTAGAAGACACTGATTACTTGGTTCAAGTTCAATAAATGGCAAATAGAGAAAAATCTGCCAGGGAAGCATCAGGCTTTGGCAAACGATATTCTGGGCCCAATTTTTAGCTGTCTGTTGAACCATCGGGGTTTTGGTGGGGGAGAGGAGGAGAATGCAGCAGCCATCCCGTGCAACAGTGTCAGTTGACTGTCACAACTCCTGTTGACTGTCAGATTAGTAGCGTTAGCTCCTCGTGCTCAAGGCAGATAAATGCCAAAACAAGTGTGAAGGGCTCACGAAGAATAAGGTGGAATGTGATGGTCTGTGGTAACCGAGATACCTACCAAGGTTTCCCATGCCACAGAGTTGCACATCAAAAAACATCAGCTCTCCTTTCTGAGTCCTCCAAGAAACCTTTCTTAAAAAAAAAAAAAAAATTAAGCGGGAAGAAAGCTTTTATTGCTGGAATTCAGAGAAAACATTCAAACCCTTAGTTTTCTCTCAGTGCAGTTGATAGTATCTGTCTTGTCTAGATTTGAATTTGCCTTAGTTACTGCTCTATGTGCAAGAACAAAAAGTATGAAGAAATGAGTCTCTTGATTGTAACTGCTGTGTTATTTATTACATATCTCAACAGACCAGAAGGCTATTTCAGATCACTATTTTGGTAGAGGCTGCTCTGTTCTGCAAAAGATTAGCTGGAGCATATGTATGTTATGTTTTTACAGGCAGATGTAAGCAAGTTCTGCCCGGTCTTTGAAGGTCTGAACAGCAGCTCTGCCAGAGCTGGGCTGGGTGGCCCTGCAGAGGAGGGTGAGGTGAGGCCAGGCGAGTGGCCAACCGCTCTGTGCAAGCAGGTATGAGGAGATGTTAGTAGTCTGGGGTGTTGCGGAGGAAGACAATATGGGCCTGTTTGAGGCCACCACAAACATTATTTAATATCATTTAATGTTGACTGAACTGAGTTACCAGAGCGAATCTTGGCTTTGAACAGAAATCACGTGGGCTTCGCGTGATCTCAGCTGATTGCTGCAGAGCTGCATGAAATGCTAAGTTAACTGTCCTTCTGAAGCTTTGCCATGCCACCACTGTAGCAGCGGGGTTTGGGAGCCATCTTCTAGTTTAGATTTTAAGGGCTGTCCCTGGTTATACACCTGTGCATCACAAAGCTGAAATGGGGTTGCATATTTTGCTGAAGTCTCCATGCCCTGTTGTAAACACAAATACGGGGGGCAGGGGGACTCTTTTCCATGAGACAGCTCTAATGATAGTTTGTGATAGGCAGGTGTTAAGAAGTTATTGAATACGTGGTTAATTCTACCCTATGTATTTCTTTGTCACACTTGTAAATTCTGTGGGCCATTGGCACGTGTTGGGCACTTAATAAGTGATCCTCAAAAAGTGATTTGGGGTGAACTGTGGTAGGGTATAACCTGTTCTTGAATTTGACCTTATGAAAGCCCATTACTAAAACAGACCTCTCAGCTTAGAATCACAGAATGGTTGAGGTGGGAAGGGACCTCTGGAGGTCATCTGGTAGAACCCCCCTGCTCAAGCAGGGCCACCTAGAGCCAGTTGCCCAGGGCCATGTCCAGAGGGCTTCTGAATATCTCCAAGGATGGAGACTCCACAACATCTCTGGGCAACCTGTGCCAGTGCTCTGTCACCCTAACAATGAAAAAGTGTTTCCTGACCTTCAGACTTTGATAGTTCTTCTATAGCTTCTACAGCTCTGCTGTATGAGGACTTATGACCGTGAGGAGTATATTCCCCTGAACTGCCCCCATGGCAGGTCACAGGAGGGGATGTCCATGACACAATGTTGTAGCTGTGGCACTGGCTTTCTGGAGAGATGCAAAGGGCTTCCCTTTGGAACTGCAGTCCCTGGGTGTAGGCATGCATGTACATGCCTTGCATATACTGTCGTCTCTTTTTTTCTTTGGCTTCCAAGCACTGGGCCAGTGTATAAGCAACAGGAGCTGCAGAAGGAACATTGAAATCAAGAGGTTTAAAGATTTGGGGGTTTAGGTGGAATTTTACCTTCCGGGGGTGGTGTGGGGGCAATATGCCTATTTGATCCTTTGAATAGACTATATTCAGACTAGATATAAGGAAGGAATTTTTTGTGATGAGGGTGGTGAAACACTGAAACAGGTTGCCCGGAGAGGTTGTAGATGCCCCACCGGAAACATTCAAGGTCAGGCTGGACGGGGCTCTGAGCAACCTGATCCAGTTGAAGATGTGCCTGCTCATTACAGGGGGGTTGGACTGGATGACCTTTAAAGGTCCCTTCCAACCCAAACCATTATATGATTCTACAATTCTATGAAATAAAGACCATGTTTTTCAAGATTTTGAGTTATGAGAACTGGGGTTTAGCCTGTTGAGCAGGGGGATGAGAATGAGATGATGTAATTGATAGTAAATATGGGTAAAGAAAGCTTCCTGTGTCTCCCTGCCTGGTCTGGGCTACTGGGTAGGTGAGTTTACACATCAATGATCAGAAGAAATGTGCATGTCTGTATTTCCATGCCTCAGGGAGGTGTATAAATAAACATACTTTGAGCATTGCCCCAGCTAGCTTGGATGTCCTTGGCAGAAAAGCAAGGTGGGAGGGTGTTGGAGCTAATGAGATGAAAGCTAGTTCAGGTATGGCTACCCCAAGCAACGGTAGAACATAAATTGTAGAGGTATAAAATGGCGGAGCATATCCCAGAAGAAGTCGGATAGTTCTTCTACTTTTCTTCAGTTCTTCTTCTTTGCAAAATTCTTTACTTTTCAAAGAGTTGGACTGGCACCAGACAGCTAACAGTGCTATGTAAAATGAACTTGGCACTGGGTACCAACAGGGTTCTCTCTGTTGCTGCCCTTAGAAGCACCACATCCACAGAGCACAAGAATATGCAGCATCCAAAATATGAGTAAGTGACCAGCAAAAAATACTCAGGTTAGACATGCAAATGACCTCCAGAGGGCTTAGAAGAGTTGTTACTTGCTGAAGAGTATAGCGTCATGCTGCTGTCATGCAAATATTGTTATAAGGTGGAATCACAACCTAATGGCTGAAGCTCAGATTTGGTAGTACGGAAGTTCTGGTTTCTGGTGTTACTTATTAGTGAATGCAATTCCACCTTAATTTCTTCATAAATAACTGTAATTAGAAACTCTAAGAAATGAAGAAAATTGCTTCACTTTCTCCTCCTGCATAGTGTGGTCAGTCCTAACACATTGAGGTTGCTTGGGGCTTTGTACTTTGAAGTGTATGTACCCTAGGAATTGTGTGGTGCTTAGATTTAAGAATACAAGACCTTACTAATGAGAGGGTATCCTTAGCCTTTTTAAAAGGGTTAGCAGCTTTCTCATTAACTGTCTGCCAGGGTTGTCTGTGTGGGTGTGTGGAATGATTACAATATTTAGTTGTCCTCCATGGCAGAATAGTAATAAAAATACTACTTTTGATTGTCTCTCATGCAAAGCCAACACTGGCTCCTCTAGATACAATGAACAGTCTGTTCCAACCTTATGCAAGATGACCACTCCAGGGTAGTGACTACCTGTTGAGAGGCTTGTTGATCTGATGGTTTGGAGGAGAGAGGGGCTGCCAGCAGAGGACTTCTCCCCCCACCCTTGCTTCCAATGAAAGTGAGAACTTTGTTCTGTCAGTGCTCAAGACTGCTGATTAGTGTTGCTTTTTTTTAAATGCTTGTATCACAGAAAGCTCTGCTGCCTCTCAGAGCTGTGCAGTTTCCAGTTTACCAGGTGTTCCTTTTTAATCAGGGCAGTCAATTGCCTGACAGTTTATAAAAGGTCTTAAGTGAGGAAGTAATCAACACTGTCTATTATAGCAAGAATAGGATTCGCAATCAAATACTGACATGACTAATGTCATTGAAACATTATTACACTGGCGGCTTCATATTCTCAGGCAATATGCCTCAAATTGGGTATGGGGGAAAATAGTGTGTTACGTCATATGGCACAGGTAATGCAAGGTTATTAAGTTGCCAGTTTGCTGTAGAGGAAACCCAGATAATAAAACGAGTTTAGACTTTGTCCATCAGATTCAATTAACTCAGACATCTTACTGTTGTCCTGAAGCTCACCCCAGCGATAAGCAGGTGTGTAAGAAAAGTTCAGGCAAAACTGAATGCTGAAAGACATCAGAGAATCTCCTCCCTGCAGTGTGATGTCCTGAGCTGAAGGGAAAGCTATTTTGAGCAGCCTGATAAACACAAGAACGTTCCAGGAAACTACTCCCATTCAAATTTGTGTCGAATTATAACCCCCAATTCCGTTCATTCCTATAAGCAATACTTTCTCTTCTAACTTTTAGTAGGGTCATAGGATAATTCAGGTTGGAAGGGAAATAGTGTACCAACAATTATGATATCTCCCATAGATGCCTATTTTATGGGATGGAGATGTTGCCCCTTATTGAATTCTTGGTTCAAAGGTGTAAAAGAAGACAAAGAAACCCCACCCCCAGGTGCTTTCTGAATATAGTATCATTTTATCTTTCCTTCCTTCCAGGATGTATATGTGATTTCATTTCTTCTGTATGTTTCCAAGCAATCAGCCAGTTTTGTTAGAGTACAGGGGAGTTCAGCGCTGAAGGAAGTCAGCTTTTATGACTGGAAGTGATTCACAAATTGGAGCATCAGATCCGTGCTCCCAAATGACATATTTAGGAATAGCATTAAGGGCC
>WAAD01014678.1:4937-28512 GCA_013389945.1 Fregata magnificens
CCTGCGTCTTATGTGACCCGGGTCATGCAGGATGCACAATAATTGACTGCTTTATGGTGTATGTTTAAGAGTAGTTAAATAATACCAAAAATGGAGAAGACTCTACTGCTTTAGATACAAATCCAGAACAGGAGGAGAGTATACATTATACTTTGCTAACTTAAAAATTATTTGCCTTTAAAGGGCAATGTTAAAGACATACAGTCTGCCTCTGGACTCTGGGCTGGTTTTGTTTCTTTTCACTAGAAATTTTTTCTTTTTTTTCCTCTTTTTCCTTTATCAGGCAATAATCTTTTGTGTCATCAGATGCTGGTTTTTTTTTTTTTTTTTTTTTTTTTTTTTNTTAATGACAGGTTGTCAGTTAAACTGCTATTTGGTTATAAGCAATAAAATCATCCATAAGATGTCCTTGGTATGTTCATCTAATTTAACTAATGAAAACATCTGTCATTAGGATCCTCTTAAACAGTTATAATGCTGTCAAATTGTTCACAAGTGGTTTTAACTCTTTACATTTTCCATCTTTATCCATTTAGTAACATTATTTAAGGCTGCAAAATATACTAGTCTCTTTAGTACAAATACACTCTGATGCCTGGTTGCTGGTCACATTTTCACCTATGTGAAGACTTCAGTGAAAAGGTACGCTGGTAGAGACAATTAGCTCAATTTTAGCTAGAGATGTTTCATTTCCGTCTGTTTAATGAAAGCAGAATTGTGCCCACTGGCAGAAGAAAACTCTGTGTTTCATTTCAGTATGACATTTGCTTCTAGATAAATTTTGCTATAAAAAGATTTCCCCATTTTCTGTTCCTCTAACTGCATTGACATATTTTTACCTGCTTGACCATATAGGAGATATTTCATTAAATAAACTGTATCTGGGAAAATATCAGATACGATCATCTGGAATATATCTGAACACACCTCGGCAGAGTTATCTCCAAGCCTTCCCTTGGCTCAGGCCACGTGATGTCAGTATTCCCTAGCAATGCTGTTGGCAGACAGGACTTATTAAATTAGCCATGTTGCAACATTAATATTCTTTGATTGCATTGTGTTGGCTCAAGGAGCATAATCTGTGAAACATCAGTAACTAGGTACAAAGGTAGATTTTAATTTTAATGCAACGTGGTAGTTGATAACATACCTCTTGTGAAAGCCAAAATTAAATGTTCATTATACAGTATATGGCTGTACTTGAAGTGGACTCTTACTAGTTTATTGAAAACTCTCCTATGTGATCCCAAGAGAGCGCTTTTGGTGCTGGTGAAATGCTAAGGTTACAAATCCAGTTCTGTGGTGAAGACGAATGGAAAAAAAAAATCTTTAAAGTGTTCTTAGACTTGTGTTTCTGAAAGACTGCTGCTGCCAGAATTATTATAGCCAGTACATATTCATTGTTTTAAAATTTACCTATCTGGCAGAAGAAAAGTCATAGTAATCTTTCCTAAGAATGATGTTTGCTTCCTTCATAAATGCCACAGAATTTTCTGCTAGCTCTTAGTAGGCTGTTCTTAAAGCTGATATGGAATTAACAATGGGAAGTGCTGGCTGCTTCTTTGTAAAGTGTGTTATTTTTCAAACTTTTTGAAGCTACTCTAATCTAAAGGTGGTGGTGGTATGTTTTGGGTTTTTTTGGTTATAAGTTGTATGACCTGTGTGTATATATATACAATACGCTATAAATTATAGAACCTGTAACACTAGTCCTGGCAAGGATAGGAACTGAAAATGGGTGGTCACTGGAAAAATAAGGGGGTGGAAACCCCAGCCCAATGCAAACAAACAAAAAAAAGTAACAGTGCATTAGTCCACTGTGAAAAATGACATTTTTTCCTAACAAATCTAACAACAATATGAAGAAATATTTCTTCTTGTATTTCCATGTGCTTTAAATTTTTCATGTGCTTTAAACTGGCTTTTAAACTGGCTCTCTGTTCCTGGTCAACATCCTCAAAGTATCTTCATTAATGACTCTATCATTCCAGTTTTTAGATTAGCTGTAACAACTACCATTTTAACTCCTTTTGTTAAAACCTTCTTAAGTCTTTACTAAAATCCCAGTAAATCTTTCCTGCCTAACGAGGGCTGGTTTCAAAGAGTTGCAGAAAGACCTTATGAGTTCTTCAGTGATTCTGCTTTGAAATAGCACACAAAATTCAGTGCAGGTAAATCCAATGTGATTAACAAGAGTAAAAGCTCGATATATGAAGGGATGAGCGAATAACATTGACCAATACCACTCAGTTACAAGGTAGTTCTAGGAAAACTCAGACCAGAAAATTAAAGTTCTAGAAAAGTGTTAGCTCAGTTTACAGTCATTGATAAAAAGGAGATCAGATATTAGATATTACAAAAGGAATAGAGAACAAAACAGAGGAGCCTCATGATACAACTGGATAAATCTGTCATGCATCTGCATCTTTAATACTGTGTGTGGTTCTGCCACATCAAAAGTGATATCACAGAATTGAAAAAGGGTCAAGAAAAGGCAACAAGGATGATCAAAAGCATGAGATGGCTTACGGACTGTGAACAATTAAGTTGGCTAGGGCTCTCCAGCCTAGAGAAGAGATGACTGGGAGCCGGAGGGGCAAATAAGAATGTGTCCCATGGATTGCACAGTACAGAGATTGATCGTTCAGTGCTTTTTATGAGCAGGAAATAGGAACAAAGTGAGTAAGAAAAACATCAGACCAAACAAGCAACTTGTTCACACCATGTGTAATTAAGCTGTGCAGAGCTTCTAACCACAGGGTGTTCTGGTTGCTGAAAACTTACCTTGGTTCAAGACAAGCTCGTGGTAGATAAATCCACTGTGACTTACTAAATTACAGAGAAAACACCTTTTTTCAGGGAGTCCCTGAAATACAAATTGTTGGATACTGGGAAGGTATCATAGGGTGCTTGTCTTGCACCAATACACGTATCTAGGTATTTGTTCTTGCTGATGCTACAGACAGGTTAATGGGCCAGATGAACCTTTGGTTTGAGCCTGTATGTGTGTTCTTATGTCCTGTACGCTTCAAAATTCAGATCTTACACTAGTGAGTAACTTAGAAATTTGAGGTATTAAAACCCTCTCTACTGAGAATTTATATACCAAAAGCATTTACACACTTGGACTTTTTTCCTGTATATATCTATCACTGTTGTTTCTGTAGATCTAGGCAGCATATTGATACTGCTTTTCTTTGTGGTATACAAGTGGAAAGACTCTGTATTCCCTCCTTTTAATACTGCTGAAGGAGCATGCTATCATCAGAACGGTGCTTCTGACCATCCAGAATATGTTCTAAAAACTGGAGTCAGGACACCTCTTTATAGCATCATAAAAAATAGTCAATATAAGTATGACTTGAACTTCCTTTTTTATTATAATGTGTTGTTTGTTTTGATTCCAGTACTCAGGTGGAGCTAGCATTCAAACAACTGATATACTTGCGTATCTCAGAATTAGGCATGTCTTGATTCTATACCTGAGACCCGGAAGGAAATAGTATCAAAAATTTTTAATGAAATGTACTTTCAAAACATAATGGAATGTTTTGGGTTTTAGCCAACACAATGGAAACTATTTATAAATGAAATTTATGTCTCCATATCCACTTTCAGAAGAATCACAAGCTAGCATTTATAATAATGGTGAAAGATCCAGTGCTGGGAGAGTTTTGTTTCCTGGCATTTCTGACTGACATTAGCACGTGCTAGTGCAGACAGTGCTAGACACAGAAGTAGGCTGATAAAAGTGCTTCCTTGGGATGCAGATCCCTGCTCAGAGCCGGGAGTTGAGCCATCTCTCATTGTTCTCCTCGAGTTGCTCATCAATTTTTTTTTTAACTACTGAGAGTTGGAGTAACTGTCTTATTTTGGCATTAAGTTACAAACTGGGAAATTTTTCTCTTAAGAAATTTTTATTGCAGCCAGTATATTTCTATGGAAAATTTTTGTTTTAACAAATTAAAGTTTTCCTACTATTTCCACGAGCAGCCCTATGTAGCAAGTACTTAATAGTTCATAACTGATTTTCCTGTTTTCTATTGGAGAAAGTGTGTACAAGTCTGCACAACACTTACCAAGTCATTTTGGTTTCTCATTACTCTGCCTATTTAATATCCTTTCAGCTTTCTCTGCTGAGTCATAGCCATGAAAATTAGAAATGACAGCAGCAAGAGGTTGTCTAACACTGCCATAACTAACTAATGGTTATTAAATGTAACCATTTACAGGTGTGTTCTCTCAGAGTCCAATGTGATCTCTAATCCACTTCAGAAATCCTTAGGAGATAAAGGTTTGTACAGCTAAGTGTGTCATATGTCTTGAGGTGGTCGATTGGCTGATTTTTGTTTAAATAATGCTTCTGAAGAAACATTTGATGTTTCTTCTTTTATATATCAGACCTGTGCTGGTTTTGACTGGGGTAAAGTTAATTTTTTCCATAGTAACTAGGATGGGGCTATATTTCGGATTTGTGCTGGAAACAGTGTTGGTAACACAGGGATGTTTTCGTTACTGCTGAGCAGCGCTTACACAGAGTCAAGGCCTTTTCTGCTTCTCACCCCACCCCGCCAGCGAGTAGGCTGGGGGTGCACAAGGAGTTGGGAGGGGACACAGCCGGGACAGCTGACCCCAACTGCCCAAAGGGATATTCCACACCATATGGCGTCATGCTCAGCATATAAAGCTGGAGGAAGAAGAAGGAAGGGGGGAAAGTTCAGAGTTCCGGCATTTGTCTTCCCAAGTAACCGTTACGCATGATGGAGCCCTGCTTTCCTGGAGATGGCTGAACACCTGCCTGCCGATGGGAAGGAGTGAATGAATTCCTTGTTTTGCTTTGCTTGTAGTGCGGCTTTTGCTTTACCTGTTAAGCTGTCTTTACCTCAACCCACGAGTTTTCTCACTTTTACTCTTCCAATTCTCTCCCCCATCCCAGCAGGGGAAGGGGAGTGAGCGAGCTGCTGCATGGTGCTTAGTTGCCGGCTGGGGTTAAACCATGACAAGACCAAAGGCAGATTTATCATCCAGAGACTGCGATTATTTTGCTAGTTCTGGCCGATTCTGGAGCAGGCTGGGTATTTTCTTGGATTGTGTCTTATTCTAATGCTGAAAGTATCTGGTATGAAACAAAAAAAAAGAGGACCAAAAAAAGCATTGTAGTCTTTCTCTCCAAATGTTGTTCTAGGACCAAAAAAAAAAAAAAAAAAAGTATTTAGAAGAAAAATAAACCAAACATTAATATCACTGACAAACTTTGCTGTTCCATTTGGAAACCTTTAAGGCCTGGACTTTGTAACACAAACATCTCTGAAATATTTGGTTCTGGGAAATGAAAACTGCAAAACAAACAGGTTTTTTTTTAATGTGTGTGTCTGTAGAAGAGAATGCCTGCACTGTGCACCTCCACTGCCAGGGCTCAGTTTTGTTATCTCACTCATCAGCATCTATTACTTTATATAGTAAAAAATAACTGAGTATGTTTTACCTTTCTGCTCTAGGAAAAATGCATAAATATTCTTCTAATATAATATATTATATAACTGTATTATATTGTATTATAATAATAGTAATTATTAATATTATTACATTTTAATATAGTTTTATATATTATATAATTAATTATAGTGATATTATTATAATATAATAATAAATTTCCTAGCCAATATTCTTGGCTAAATCAAGGTCACGGGGCATATATGTCGTATACCATATAGGTCATCATCTCACACAGATTCAGCATCATTCCAGGGAAAATATTTATTTATTTGTCATATGAAATTGCCAATCTGTTGAATACCAAACCTATCTAAACATAGAACTCTGGGCTTTTTTTGTTGTTGGTTTTTGGTTTGATTTTTTTTTTTTTTTTTTTTTTTTTTANCCGGCATTTGTCTTCCCAAGTAACCGTTACGCATGATGGAGCCCTGCTTTCCTGGAGATGGCTGAACACCTGCCTGCCGATGGGAAGGAGTGAATGAATTCCTTGTTTTGCTTTGCTTGTAGTGCGGCTTTTGCTTTACCTGTTAAGCTGTCTTTACCTCAACCCACGAGTTTTCTAACTTTTACTCTTCCAATTCTCTCCCCCATCCCAGCAGGGGAAGGGGAGTGAGCGAGCTGCTGCATGGTGCTTAGTTGTCGGCTGGGGTTAAACCATGACAAGACCAAAGGCAGATTTATCATCCAGAGACTGCGATTATTTTGCTAGTTCTGGCCGATTCTGGAGCAGGCTGGGTATTTTCTTGGATTGTGTCTTATTCTAATGCTGAAAGTATCTGGTATGAAACAAAAAAAAAGAGGACCAAAAAAAGCATTGTAGTCTTTCTCTCCAAATGTTGTTCTAGGACCAAAAAAAAAAAAAAAAAAAGTATTTAGAAGAAAAATAAACCAAACATTAATATCACTGACAAACTTTGCTGTTCCATTTGGAAACCTTTAAGGCCTGGACTTTGTAACACAAACATCTCTGAAATATTTGGTTCTGGGAAATGAAAACTGCAAAACAAACAGGTTTTTTTTTAATGTGTGTGTCTGTAGAAGAGAATGCCTGCACTGTGCACCTCCACTGCCAGGGCTCAGTTTTGTTATCTCACTCATCAGCATCTATTACTTTATATAGTAAAAAATAACTGAGTATGTTTTACCTTTCTGCTCTAGGAAAAATGCATAAATATTCTTCTAATATAATATATTATATAACTGTATTATATTGTATTATAATAATAGTAATTATTAATATTATTACATTTTAATATAGTTTTATATATTATATAATTANTTTTTGGTTATGTGTTTAACGTCCTATCCACTCTACCCCCTCCCTCCTTCGTATACTATAGGTTTGAGTACTAGTTTTTAGACCTGAATTTGCCTTAGTGATTACTGAATGCTGAGGGCTTATGCCATCAGCTGTCTGGCCTCAAACTTAGACGACAATTGCAAAACTATCTGTGAAGATTTATTTTCATAAAACCTTCATATGCACACTATGGTCCTTGGCAAAAATTTGACAGCTGATGAGCAGATACTGTGGAAATTCTTGAGAAAATTTATGGTTTGTATGAGGCTTTTCCAGCATTTTGTATTCTTTTCCTTTTCCCTCTTCTCTTCAAACATCCAATTGGGAAGTCCGAAAAGCCCATCTGACCTTTGCAACAAAATGCACATTTACTTAGTAAATATTCCACTAAAAAAACGCTGCTGAAATAAGTTTCTATAAATTATTTAGAGAACAATATGAATAATAAAAACTATTTTGCTATTTGTGAATAGCTAGTTTGAGGGAAAAGGGCAAAATTTACTGAATAAATTGTTTGCCCACTCCTAGTTCCGTAATGAATTTTGGTTTTCATTTTTCTATTTGCAGAATGTACCTCATACTCTTGCAAGTTTTACTAGTGGCAAAATAATAATAAAAAAGACCAGCTTCTGTATGGCATTTTTATGTTTTGCAGATTCTCAAAAGTCACCTGATAGTTTGGGTGCTCTTGATTTTCAGAAAAACCTTTAAAATCTGATTTTCAGTGCATGGAGGATGAATATTTTGTGAAAATCAGGCTTTTTAATGAGTCAGAAATCCAGTTCCCCAAATCACAATCAATTTTTAAGAGGTTTTGGCCTTTTCTATGGATCATAAATTTTGTTTTTGTTATCGCAGCATATATTTTGCAGAATATTGTTCAGAAATGTTTGTTTTGAGACCTTTAAAGGAAAAATTAATTATTATCTTTTAAATTTTGTCTTTGCACTTATGCTTTTTATAGTATATCTTGCAGCAGTTTTAAAATGCCAGACTCACGGATCCTTTGTTAGTGCATGTTTTAAAGGGGTCTAAGTATAGTTTTACACAATACAATTGTTCTTGTGCAGAAATTAAGACACATACAGGAAATTGCTTGATCATGTAAAATGCCTTTAACAGTCGTCTTTATCTCTCTACTTTTCAAAGTCTTCTCTTCACCAGTCCAGGCCCATATTAAGGATGCAGGTAGTCTCTCTCCTTGCTTAAAAATTTTAAAGGAAGCATCCTAAATAACACAATAACAGTACAATTCTTGTCATATCTATCATTTCTTGGCTGCTAATATAAATTTGCATCCCTACACTGAAGCTGTTGGAGATTTGCATAAACGAACATTTTCATGGAACTTAGAATAGCTGAAGCTTTGGCTATTGTCCAAATTGTCATCTTAGTACAAATGTATTGTTCTCTGAAGAACAGTATTTTGAAAATTGTCTTCTAAAACTTGATCCCTAAAACAGCCAGTTTGATTTTCAGTCACTCATTGAAGTCGATGGGCCTACTAATCAAGTTTGAAGTTAAATACACTTTCAAGTTCTTAAATACCTAAATGAGAATTTCAAATTCTATCTCCTTTGAGTATTGCCAGTGTGAAAATAATGGCCATATGTTTTAGGTAGTGACTGACTACTGAAGGGAAAATTAACACAAGTGATATTATATTGGTGCTGTAGTGCTCATAAAATGAGATTAAGATTCTCAGAACATAACAGTACATTGTAATAATGGGAGCTCAGCACGTTGCAAGGGATGGGTAAAACCATGGTCAAGCAGAGAAAGAATTAAAGTAATGGGCCAAACTGTGTCAAATCCTGTATACTCCTATGTTTGAATCATTTGTATTACTGTTCCTTCTTCAAGGTTTTTCCGAAGAACTTCCATAAGGAAAACCAGAATTTAGCATTAGTGATTCAATTTAGTCCTAGTTACTTAGGAAGTACCAAAAAAAGAAAACAAAGGACCTTTAAATCATGTGATTTTGTTGCTGTTATTACCTAGCCAAACAGGCAGTGCAGCACTAGGGTGAAGTCAGCAAAGGAGTGTAAAAGCCTGTGAAACTGTTCATAATGCAACAGAAAACCAATATGTGACCAACTACAAATACACAGCTGAAAATATCAATTCTGTAACTTCAGAATTTTGTACAATAGTGGGTTTCAAATTACTTGTGAGGTTCAATAGTTTGCTGTATGTGAGCAAAGTATGATTTATTGCCACAGAATATTTTGTTACAATAATTCTTTAAAGTCTATAACACTGTAATTAGATGTCTTCAGTTTTCCAAAAGGTTCTATCTGTCCATGACAGACTTCTCCGTTTATTGTTGTCAGACAAAAACCCACACACATCCATAATGTTATTGCTTGCCCTCTAGCATCGTTCATATTTAAAATTCAAAAGGAATTGTGTTACATCGCAAGATGGCCGACAGTGGTGCATAGCGAGTAGCATTATCAGCTAGGTAACTTTCCTCCCAGTAATTTTAATATACCAAGAAATTAAAAGGAGCTCGATATGGACTACAGAATACCCTAAAACGTAGACAAGAGATGCAGTGTAAAATTGGACAAGATACATCTTTTGTGTATCTGCTGTAACAGCTCTTTCTGGGCTGGGAACGGGGCTTTCCTTGCGTGGGCTCAGGTAAATCCTTTGGACTGATTCTGTGACGTTACTGTGAATAAGTAAAAAATGTAAAATGAATGACATTACTAATCCCAATATTTGTTTGAAATACTTTTAAACCTTCACCTTAAATTCATAGATTAATTTAGAAGAATTTAGTCCCACTAAATTCAATGGGTTTTCAAATTCCACATGTACAATTCTGAGGTACAGTCTGGCGGTGTCAGGGCCAGGGGCAGTGATGGCTCCCAGCTGCTTCCTGGTAGGCTCCTTAGCCCTCACTGGCCTTGGGAATTCAGCTGAAACGATTTTTTTCTATATGTATGAGTTAGCCATGTTAAATTGTGACATGTCACTACAGAGTAAGGGAAAAAAAACCAACAACGAAAAAACCAAACCTCTTCCATGTTGAAGCAGAATCAGACTCCCAACTCCATTAAACTCATAAGTTTTTGGGAACAGAGTAGGCTCTTTGTTTCTGTTTATATGCATATGTCTGCCACCCGTTTAAAGTGTTGTTTTTACAATGTGTGGAGTGAATGCCCTAGTGTCCTTGTCTGTCTTTAAAATAACAAAAACCAGGTGTCACGAGTTGAGAGGAAACTTCAAGGATGCTATTGCAAATGATATACAGCAATAAATTAGAAACAACTTGGTCCAGACAAGAGACAAATAAAAAAAGTAGAATACTGAGTGGATTTGATACCAAATTATAACAGAGGCAACTGATAAAGTATTTTCTTAGGGTGAATTTCATGGTAAAGCAATTAATAAAAGGAATTAACATATGCAGTGTGCATATGACTCCAAATTGAATGCTCTAGACTTTGTATCCTTTCTCATTCATATGTGAGAAAAGACACTGCTGATTAATTGTTTCAGCAGGCAATGAGATTTGTGTAAGCAGACCTAAAAAGTAATTTCCTTACTTTTTATCAGTTTATCTTCTACAGAAATGTAACCATGTATCAGTATCTTAAGCCTGTAAAAGAGATTCCTCTGATCATGGATGTCAAATTTCATAAAAATTAATTATCCTCAAAGCAGAGAAATCCTCCCTAAATGCTAATGGGGGACCATTTAACATGCACAAAGTTAGTAAAAATATGTGCCTCTATGACCTACTTGCGAAGTAAACACAAGAGATTTTCATGCTGATGCGCTACCTTTGTCAATGGGACATCTTGCCAAACTGCAGGGGTTCTCTTTGTGCCGGCTCGCTGGGGAAACACCTGAAGCCTGGATCCAAAATGGCTGTTAGGTCTCTGATAATGCCTGTTGCTCTATTTTTTTTTTTTAATGTTTTGTGTCTTTACTTTTATTAAAAAAAAGTGTTCTGAAGCTGTGTGTGTTTGTGTATGTGTTTGAGCCATTGGTTTTGGTTTGGGGGGAAAAAAAATGTACCCCCTCCACACACCAAGGTGTTAAAAGAAGGGCAAGGGCTTTGCTTGAGGGTACGGTTCTCAAAGTAGCTGTTCAGAGGTATTTGAAAATAATCGGGCAATTTTTTATTGTTTATCATATGTTGGTTAATTTTATCACCAGGACATTCACCTTTTGAAACAGTTTGCAAGAACATAGCTGATGTATATATTTTGCAAGTTGGCAGCATCTTCATTCTCATCCAGCCCCAATTTTTTCTATAAAAGGCTACAAGTTCACAAAATTAAGAGGTTCAGAAGGCTATTTAATGTAAAATATTGGAAAAGCTCTGACCTGGGAACTCAGACCTCTCAAATTTTACTGGCTGATGTGTTTTTGTGAAGATACCGATAACTACAGTATGTATGTAAAGTTCTCAGGCTAGCAGCAACATAGATATCCTCAACCAAATGTGCTGCTGTCATTGAAAAAGCAGGCATAATTTACAGATGTTAATATCTTCCATGAGATATTTTGGTAACGCTTATGGCCCCATCCTTTCAGTTCCAGTTTCTGTGCCTCACCATGGCAGGGCTGCTAATGGCTATATTATATATATGTTCACTGGTTATATTTGCACGGGAGACGTGGCTTTTTCTGGCTGACGCCGCAGACAGCAGAATACATTGGAAATCCTGCTCTTTTTGTGTCATGCTTAATAATGGAAAATAATATAAACAAGCTTATTTAAATCCTTCAGACGTGTATCATGTTTCTCAGGAACTGGCCAGTAATAGCTAAATAAATGACACCAGAGTCTTCAAAGGAGAAGTGTTTTCCTACCATTTGAATTCAGTCTGTATCTTGCATAGCTAAACAAATAACAGGTGTGAGTTTCAATGAGAAACACACAGTTCAAAAGTTTGAATCTGATTCACACACCAGCGGTCAGGCTGAAATACGAGGCTTGAACTTATTATACCCATGTAAGGAGTTTCCTGGTCTCGGCTTCAGACGGGAGCGCCGGGGAGGAGGCAGCTCTGCAGGCGAGGAATGCGTGAGGATTAGAAGGCATACTTTAATGTAAACCAGATTTTTCATAATCTGGGGGATGGGGCTTTACAAGAACTGCAATATTACCAGTCACCAACCACTTTAGTATCCAGCAGCGCTGTAGTAAGTTGAGAAATTGTGAGCCTAAGTGGCTCTTGCAGTGCTGCTCCCCAGGAATGGGTCTGGAGGGAAGCAAGGGAGTCATTCAGCAGAGCCCCTTGCAGTTCAGAGGCAAACAAGGAGTACATAAAACAACAACAAAAGCATTGATTCTTCATCATCCCACCTTTCCCACCTCCCACTTGTGTCCCGAAAGCCACCAAACATTCCCTGCACCTAACTTCCCAGTGCTAAGAGAAAAAATGCCAACGGCAGAACAAAGAAAAGGCCCTGATTCTGCATGGGGATTTCTGCCTGCGCTCTCGCCATCAGGGCTGCTGTCACCAAGCAAGGCTCCCTGGCACGGTGCTGGCACCAGAAATACCTGCCTGGGGTCATTTGCATGAAAAATGCATGTTTTTAGCATTTGTTGACATTACCTTTATGGCAAACGTATTTTGTGTTAACATCAGTATGTTTTTAGGAGACAGAATTTTTCACCTATCTTAAAGCTTTTTATTACTGCCTATCTGTAGTTTCTGAATACATTCCCTACACGATGGATTGGCAGCAGATTTTTGTGGAGTTTCTGACTCCATTATCCAGCAGTGAACTCTCATAGAAAGTAAATTTGGAATTCATGATGATGACTATCATATCAGGACTTGACTCTGTCAGCTATGTTTCTTCAGATCACATTTCTTATGTCATAAATAAAAAAACTTACCAGGGCAAATAGAAGGTTTATAGGAATAAATATGCTTACAGTATATTAAATTAATAACTGAAAATGAACAATACAGTTAAGTGTAAGCTGCTCACAAGTTGCCACAAAGTGAACTAGATTATTTATTGTTGTTTTGATGAAAATATATCTAATTAGGCTCTTAATATGAGTACCTGAAATTATGTAGCTCATTCAAGTGAGATCCAAATCTTAATTACACACTGCGTCACCATGTATTTCATAGGCTATATACCTTTGCCAGATAACTATCTAAATATCTGAAAGAGTTAAAAGCAAAGCAGAAAAACTTTTTATTTGAAAACAGGCAGCCATAAACCCTCATCTTGCAAACATTTGCTCCTGTTCTGTCTCACAAAAAATGCCACTGATTTTAAATCATAGTGGTAAGTGCTGAAAACTGAGCAGATTTGTGCAATCCATTTGCAAACTTGAGCCCTAAAGAGCCAAGTACAGAAGCAGAGAATTTAGTCTTTACTAATAAATTTTAGATTTTTCTAAAACAACCTCAGATCACTTTTGTTCATGTAAATACAAAATTTCAATTGTTATATTTTATTGTAATAGGAGCATTATACAATATATAGGTAGGTTTTAGAGTTAGGAAACTACAAAATGGTACAGAAAAATACATCAAAAACATCTGAAGCATGACAATTTGTAGAACACCTTTGAAATATCTAAAACATAATAGAAAAATCTAAAACATAATCCAGCTCCTTTCCAGGCCCTCATTCTCTCACTTCTGAAAAGAGCTCAGTGAATAATCTAGTCAGATCGTCTATTAAATTTCACTTCCTTGCTTTGTTGGCAAGAGGGTGGGCAACAAGGGAGTAGTCTTACCAAGCCAGGCTGGGGGCGGAGGAATGCCATTGAATGTAAGTGTGGGGTCTTGCTTAGCATGACCAAAATTATTAGAACAAATATGTAAGGTATTGACTAATAAAATGTCAATGTAAGTATAAAACTGTGGGACAGCATATGAGACGCTCTTAAGTGTGGAAAGCAGCTGACGAACAGAAAATGTGAAAAACTGCCTAGATTAACAGCTAGAGTCTGAAATGACCTGCTCTGCAATAGCGAATATGACTAGAGCTTTTGCATTTGTGAGATTTTCTGGCAGCACTCCTCTGAATAGGGTATGGTATATGCAATATGTTCTTTGTGTATATTTCTGTCATAGTTAATGAGATTTAATATATGCACACCGAGGGTGTATTATATCTGTAGGTACAGAAAGAATTGTACAGCATTGCAAACATTCCCTAATGTTACCCGTCTCTCTTTTGAATTTGCAAGATCAGGCTATGCAGCATGGATAGCAGACGGAAGAGGGAAACATGCCTTTGTTCTTAGTCTCAGTTTGTGTGTTCATTCTCAGTTTGTATGTTCATTGTAATATATCACCTTAACACTTAAAAAGTAAAAAATTAAGTACTTTTTGCATTTTAAAAAAGTTTTCTTTATGAACATGGAGCAATAGAGCTCTTTTAATAGATGGATATACAGGAAGAAGATGTGATTTAAAGGCCCAGTGTACTACCCTGGATTTACCTCAGTATTGCACAAGTTCTAGCCCAGTGTTATAGCTCTATAGCTCCTCAATTGCGGTAGGCTGGAGAATCTGTCCTTTACAATATGCTGAAATTTCAGCATTTATTTTTAACTTTTTATTCTGAAGCTGACTCTTCTGAAGTTACAGGCAAACTGGAGTTCAGTCTTCTGAAAATGAGCAGACTCCATTCCATTGATTTCAGTTGCTTTGTTTTTGGCAATTGGACATCTAATATTAATTTCTTACAAAGAAGTACTAAGCTGAATAATGGATGTTGACACCTATTGTTTTGGCTGAATTCTTGGCCCTTGCTGGTAGTCAAAGTCAGCCTTGCTGCTTCTCAAAGTCAGGAGACTTTTTTTCCTTCCCAAATACATGGATATGGGTTCAGAGGTAGGTACTCCAAATTTTTAATCAAAACAGGCTTTTTATAACTAGCGAGGAGGAGTCACTGAATTCATGCCACACTCAGAATGCAGAGATCTGAACTGGGCAACATCTAAGATGAATCTGAAGGAGATTCAAGCACCAGAGGGTAGGGTAAAAATAGATACCTATACTTGTTCTTTAGAAGAGCTGTATCTTTTTTAAAAAAACCAACAACCCAACAAACCAAGAAATGCTGCCATCATAGAAAATGGTGCTACTACCACATTTTATGTAAATTCCTACTGGTTATAATCTTCATTCTGGGGAATAGGACATTTGCATTAAATTCTCTTTCCTAGTTCAGCAATGAAGGGTATCTCCATATGAAGACCTCCTGAAGCTTTGTTATTGTGCAGAAATTAATGCAAATAGTGTAAGGAGAAGGACAGTGCTGACTGCAGCTGCAGGGCATTTTTCTGGGAAGTAATTTGCAGGGTTCCACCACACCTTATTGCTATAAAGCCCTGGGTGTGCTTTATGGTAGATGTCACTGGGCACAAAGAAAGATATTTATGATATAGTTAGAAACTCAGGCTTCACATTTCACAGAATACAGTAACCACAAGGCTACTAAGCCATACTTCTTTTAGTCTCATAAATGTGTGTAGTTTTTTTTTCATTAAAAGTAGATTAGTTTTGATAGGAGGTGGAGTGGCTGCCCTTTCTCCCAATACATACAGAGATGGAGCATTGATTGTGATGATAGTGGAAGATGCAGTTAACTTTCCCTGTAGAGAGAGCATATGTGGTTCTCTGCTGGTTCATGCAATCTTTTGAGTATTACACAAGAACTAAGAAATTACTTGCACAATCTGGGCTGGTAACAGCATTAGAGAGAACTTTCAGTTTGAATTTTATGAATATTGGAAGGCTTTTAGGTAGAAATGTTTTGGCATGAGAAGTTTAACTTAGATTTTGAGTTTAATCCAGGTGAAATCAGCAGAGATTGATAGCCCTTTTCCATTCTCCCACCACCTTACAAATGAAGGCAGGGTGAGATTAGCTGCTGGTGTTAGGAGGCTCACCTGGGTGGGAAAGGGCTCAGGTGTTTCCTTTTAAAAGCTGAGGGAGCAAGCAGTTTGTCCTCTTTTGGAGGTTTGCTCATGAAGAAAGGAGCTCCTCCAGGTAAGTTGGTTGAGGAGTTATTATCTCTTAAGAAATAAAAATGTCCTTGCTCTCTAATGTAGTGATGTGCTTATATTCATATATTTTATTTATGTATATATATGTGTATTTCAGAGCGTATCACAGGGATGGGTGATGGGTGCTGTGTAATGGAGAGTAACTCAAGGTGAATTTTCTTGGCTGTAGAGCTTGAGATACTTGCACTTGCTGCTTTGAGCTACTTGAGAGGGCTAGACAGTAGAACGTGAGCTTTTTTTTTCCCCCGAATAAATGTAGATACAATAGAGAAAAATAAAGCAGAATGATATTTTTCTGAAGTAAGATTGTTACTTGTGCTGTTGATAGCAATTATGGTGGAAATATGCCTGCCCTTTTTTAGAAAAATGTTCAGGTTATTTGTGTAATAAGAGTCATATGACTACTAGCACAATGCATGCTTTCTTCCTCAAAATCTTAGCCTTACAAACTATGATTGAAATTGGACCATTGGGGATGATGTAAATGAGGCTTTTTATTTTTAAAGCAGAAGGGAAAAATTACTTACCACAGTTACAGTCACCAAGCTTGCAGTGCTCTATAATGAACAAGTTTAATTGTATCTGAGTCCCACTACTCATTTATGCCATTGTTTATAAAATACTATTAATTGAAATCACTAAATGGCAGCTAATTGTTGAACTTTTCATCTTAAAATAACCAAATAAGTAGGTGTGGAAAGGACATAGTAGTTAAAAATGTGAATGGTATGATTGGGTAGCTAATTTGTTAAAGGTGTCTACTGCTGGTTCACATCAAAGGTTTTAAGCCAGAATTCATTGAATAGGGTAACTTGGAGTATCTGAGCTGAGCTCTTTCTCTGTTTCCTTTGTATCGCATAGAGTTGTTAGCTGGAGTGAGGTGTCTGAAAGCAAAGAGTTTCATTAGGAAGCACGGGGTGACTGCTGGATTGCAGGACCTGGGGTTGAGGTGCCCTTGCAGTGCCAGCGGGTGGGCTCTGAACATGCTGGCGGTTGTGATGGGAGCTGTAAAGAAGAAAATCTGTCTGTGCTCTGGTGGAGCAGGCCTATGTGACACAGGGCAAATGGACTTTTTATACTCTGTATAAGTAGAGAAACTTAATGCTCCATGAAACCAGATAAATCTCAAACTCATGAATGTAACTGAGCCGATGACTGTGGTTTAATACACAGTGCTGTCAGTTAAGACCTGTTCTTCTGCAGTAGAAGAGCAGTACTCAGCACTACAAGGAAAGTGCTGTTTCTGGCTAACCTTTTGACGAATTCTCCATTTCCCTTATTTCCCAGTGTTCAAAAGATGATTATTCTTGTCTCATGCTCAGTTCCTGGGAACATACCCAAATCTAGCCAGACACTGGAAAGTGTCTGGGAGTACCAGTTCAAGAGTGGTGTCCTGACTATAGCCAGCTCAGTGTGCTTGATAACCAGATGACCCCAGTTAGCTATGGAATTGAAGCCAGCTGGGGTTTTCCACTGCCATCAGAAAAGGGAGGAACTGACTCTCAACCTGAGCCACCCATCTGGAAAACAGGGTTAAAAAGGGTAGTTAAAGAATGAATATTGAAATTATTTTGAAGGTTAAACCTGGGAAGATGATGATTTATTATCAGGATGGCAATTATCACCATTTTGTTGTTAGCACAGCAGCTTTTTATGGAGTTACCTTTTACAGCTGGGGCTTGCTATGGTAGTTTCTTTTCCCTTGCTTTTAAGCTGCTTAAGTGTTCCTGCAATATTGAGCTATATTGCACCTTTGGCACTGCCAGATATGTCAGGATCATTATGACTTTTTGCTGACTTCTGTGTAATATAAATAGAAATACAACAGAGCAGACATTGAAATAGAACCAGTAACAGAGGCTATAGCACACTGTTACTGCTATGGTTTGAGGTTAGCTTGTCTCTGGTAGGTGAAGCAGTTCCTGGAAAGAATATAAAATATGAATTATGTAGCACAGATATTTGTGCAGGGGGAAAAACTGGTATTTTCAGAAAGTTTATCTGACCTTTTGGAGTTCAAGTGAAGTTTATATGTCCAACTCATAGTCCATAAATTTTAAAGCAGAAAAAACACACTTTCTCCTTTTTTCAGTGTAATGAAGACATTCTCTTCTCTTTCAGTATAATTGTATTGTCAAATGGAGGACTGTTCAAGTAATCAGCAACGTAATTAGGAAAGCTTTTTTGCTCTCTCTGTCTTCAGTTGAAATTCAATCCTTATTTCTAATGCCCTTTGCAGCAGGGCAGCTTTCTTAAAGGAAAGGGAGGAAAAAACCCCAACCTTTAATGAACAAGAGAGCCAAGGGAAACTGATATGTTATATTTTTATAACTGTCTCAAAGGCAGCTTCATCTTTCCATTTTTAGCAAATAAAACCCAGGTTATGAGACTTACAAAATGTGTTGTGTGCAACTGATCTTTCCTTTCCCTTCTCATCCCCCTTTTTATTCTTCCCTTGGGAATTGCAGATTCCCATGCTCTAGGACATCTTATTTATTAAAAGAAGTTAAACTGAGTAGCTGGAGAAAACTCTGCTTTGGAATTATACTGGCATGACTTGCAGAGCTTGGAAGTGAGCAGGCATACTCCGAAGACTGACTGATTCCCTCCGCTAGGGATTTCTGTTGCATTTTAGGGAAAACTTCTCAGCTTTAACATACTAAGATTTATTTATTTCTAGACACTGTTAGCTATGTTTTTCTGCCTATATTTGAGACTTATACTTGGAGCTGTTGATGAACAAGTGGGACTAGGAGTTTAAAAGAAAACAGGCAGTTTTTGAGAGGAGGATATTGCTAATGAAAGAATGAGTTTCCATTTTTGCATCCCTTGGAAAAAAAAAAAAAAGTGGTAATAGAAACCAGTAGTGTGCTTGGAAACATGTGTGACTGGAGCTGTAAAACTTTTCAAGGATTGTGCTCAAGAAGGTGAGCAGTTTATAAGCTAGAAAAAAGCATAGACCCTGAGACAGCCCTATAGGCTGCCTGTGATTGTTAGTAGCTTAGAGTAAGGACTCCACTGTGTCCTGTGCTGGATGTGTGATCTGTACAGGGCTGCATCCATGTGAAGTAGAATAGCCACTCTCCAAAGGCTTAGTTGTATCAGACAAGTAATTTTACCCAACAGCAAGGTACGTAAAATCATGCCTGCCTTTAAGCCTGTTGGTTTCCAGTGGTGCCATTCATAAGCATATGCCTAGTTTTTCTAAGAAGTGCAGCTAAATTGTTGTTTCTACTTATTTCATGAGAACTTTGACAAACAACCTTTTCTGAAAGAGATTGATAAACTGTCGATTTACTATTTTAAGCAGATTAGATGAGGTGATGGGACGAAGTATCTTAAATATATTCATGTACAGAAAATAGATGGCTGTTTTTACAAGAATGAAAAGCAGCTACCCTTATTACACTTTTTATAGTGTCTTGCATAAGGTTTTATTTAATAGCTTATCATAAATTTTCATTGTCATCTCTCTTTATCAGGTAAAACTAGATTCTCCTGGTTGCTTTTTTTTATTTCAGCTCTCCATAATCTTTGTTCTAGGAATGCAGGGTACGTGGGAATTAGTGGCTGGTTGTGCTAACATTGCAACCTGATCTTGTTTAAAAGTTATATTGAATTTTATTTGGAAGAAGAACCATTTGACCAAAACATACACATTTTTAATGAATTTCAGTGTGAAACCTTTTGATTATATCCGATAAATACACTGAAAATCCTTCTTTTAAAGGATGTGGGCTAAATTTTTACTTTGGCTAGAACAAATGGCAAACAAAGACATCTTTTAGAATTTGTACAAAATTTTAAATGAAACTTTATTTCTGTTTTAAAATATTTTATGGCTATATTAAAATAACTTCCTTTTTAGTATAATTTTGATACAATTTTAACTAACTTCAAGTTGAAATATGTATTTGTTAAAATCTAGAAATCTTGCCTTGTGTTTAGCCAGAAGAAGAAATTAAAAATAATTTTTGGTCCAAACCAGTTTTTGAATTAAGTGTGGATTAAAAAAATGTTCTGTCTTTCCTCTTCTGCTATCATAGCCACTGTGTTTAATGTTATGCACAGGAGTATATAAGCAATAGATGTTTTCTTTCTTTTTTTTGTTAGACTTAGCTCACTCTTGAGTCCCTATTATCAATATTCCATTTACCTTTGAACCAGAGCAAAGACACAGTTTTGTTGAAATCAAGATAATTTTATTTTGGCAATTTCTCCAACAGTGAGCACAAATGTGTTTTTTAATCTATTATAATATTTGGCTTATGTTTTCACTAAACATTTTAATGAAATGGCATGTAAATATGTAAAATGAAGATTTATAAATGACAAATATTTTCTGTTATAAGAATTTTTACTACTGTGCAGATGGCAAAATGTTTTTCTGTTTTTTAAACTGGATTTTTCCACTGTAGGGATAAACCAGGGAGTTGAAGTCTCTTTACAAAAGGGAAGCAGTCTCTTATGTAATCTTTATGGAGATCAGATACAGTCTGAGGAAGGTCAGATTTTACACACACACAGCCAAACCTTGTCAGATATTGGAGTCTTCCCCCAAAATAACTAGAAATACCTAATGAGCTTTTCTGAAAATCTGAAATATGATGATTCTAAAAGCATTGGTTTCTCTGTATGCACATCAGTAAAGGTGATTTACAATTCTTTCTCTGAAAAAGATTTCATCTTTTCTAATAAGATTGGAAAGATCCAACTTTTTCCTTGTAACATATCAGTAGAGGTGTACATCGCTGGTGTGTGTCAATACCATCTTACTGTAGCTGTCTCTGGGTAGCAGACATGATCTGCAGTGGAGGAATGAGGAAAGCTTAACCTCTGTATCGCTGCCTCTCTCTGACCAGGCCACTTTGCATTTGCTGCTGGTGAGCTCAGTGCTAAACTTTTCCAGATGCACTTATTGAAATGAATTTTCTTCTTGTGGTGTTTCAAATTGAATAGGGATCTCTGAATGTAACTCCTTGAGGAGTATGCATTAGTAATCCACCTGGGTGAGAATTTGAACTGCAGGTTATGCGTTGGTATTGGGTGCTCAACCATCTTCATCCTGCTGAACTGGACCTTTCTTACTGGTTTTGATCTCAATAACTATGTAGCCACAGGAAAATATGTTTACGTTAATGCTTCCTATCTTAAATTCCGGATCTGCTCTGAAACAATGCCTCTTTAACAAATAAAGGAACTGTGAAACATATGGTTAACTGTTTGTCGCATGTAATGTTTTTGGAAGCTGCAGATGCAGTACCAGGCAGGAGAGAGTGAAATAGCAGGGCACATGCTGTAGCTCGATCTTGGAAACAGTTGGGATCAGCATAGCAAACGTACTAGATAAGTGGTCAAACTACTGTAGATTAAGCTGCATGTTTAGGTTATAAGGTTCTGAGGAATAACCCTTCATATGACAAGAGAAAGAATCTTAAAATGTGTAAATCCTCTTCTGAGGTGTCCAAAAGTGGCAATATGAATGCTGACTGAAGATTCGGGATCTTTAGTAACTCTTCCTTTGAGTGCTATGATTTAAAAAAAATAATTATAAGCCAGCTTTGATGTATGCATTCTTATTGACTAAAGAATAGAAGAGATATCAAACAATCTTACTTTCTTCACAAAACAGGGAAAATTTTTCTTATAGCTAAAGTCAGGTAGCATGGTGAGTTATCCTCTTTGTATTAGGAATCGTAAAAATTCATTTAAGCAGCTTATTGTGCTTCTATTGCTACGCCTGCAAGTGTATGGGGAGGAATGTGTTATACATTGCAATCTAGTAAATGAAAAGTGTTGCAGAAGGATCTGCAGGAAAGGAATAATTGAGGGACTTGAAGACTTACCTGGGCACCCTGACACTCAACGCACACATTGCACTAATGTTTTAGGCCTGAACTCGTTTTCCAGTCACACAGTATGCTATAAATGCTGCAGTGCACTTTCTGCTCTTACTAAAGTTGGAGCCATTATTTGGCTCAAGATGTTTTGGCAGGATTATTTTAACCTCAGAAGTTCTGGATTTAGCTTGCAAGGATGAAAGAAACCAAAAAATGGAAAGGTTTCAGAAAATGGTTAGGGCTCCTTACGTTCTTAATCAGCTGAATGCTGCATATAGTGACTAATGCTTTTGATTTTTAGCTTTACCCTTTTCTCCCCATTCCTTATAATATGACAGGCAAGCAGAGGGAAAACAGTATTTCTAAAAATCACTATTGTTCCATATCATTTTAGATGCGGCTTGAAAAGTGTTCTTGCTGAAAATTTTAAAATTGCATTTACAAACCTTTTTTCCTAAACTGTGCTTTTAACAATTAAGAAATTTTGAAGCAAAGAACACCTTGGAATGCAATCACTTTGGAGTAGGTAGAAGACAAAAACATCTAAAGTATTTTCAGACTAAATTCTCTACTGATGGCTGCAAATATTTTCTTAATTTTAGAAGTGTGGTTAAAACAGACTGTTTTAAGTATTATTTGCCTGTGATTAAGTGTTGCTTTTTTTTATATGGCACCTAATTATGATGTTTATTTTTTTAAAATGTATTTTTTCCCCTAGTTGCTTTGGAAGATGCTTTGGAAATAAAGGTCATTTTGATACCATTTATGTACTAAGTCATGTCTAAATGCAACTTGATGAACATGTCTCAAGAGTATATGTAGCTCAGTAGTAGTAATAGTTAGAAATCTGTTTGTTTCAACCTACTGAACATAACCTATCCTGTTCCTCACCTTAACATTTGACATACCACCTCCTACCACAGGTTAGAAATTTTCTATTAACAAAGATATGTCCTTTCAGCTCTGAAAAAATTTTTTACTCCTCATATTTCCCAATTGGTTTCATTTACAATAATTTACAATTTATGAACTTCAGTTTTCTGTGTTTCCTTTCATTGCTATGTCCCTCTAAGGCTTTGGTAGAACTTGATGTAGAACTGGCTATGCTACGGAGCACGTAGCGTATGTGGACAACAAAAAAGAAAAGGAAAATGTAGACATAACTGTAGCTCATTGAGGCTTAAGCATCTCATAAAGAAGAGTTTCAGCAAGGTTGAGGGAGAGATTAATATCTCAAAACCTTTTTTCCCCTGATGTTGTCCTGTTTCTTATAGTTTGTTGTATTGCTCCAACTAGTGTCTCAACCTAGCTGAAACTTACTTCCTTATAAAACAAAACCACAACAACCACAAGAGTTAATTTCTTTGTCAATGTTGCCTGCCCGAGGGTAGTGGCACCAAACATCATCTATGAAATACATCAGCTTTTTAGCTACATGGTAGGTCCAGGAGATCATTCTGGGGAGAAGCCTGTGAATATCTGTGAAGTGTCAAGGACGCACTAAAGTGTGAAAGAATATCAAGACATGTGACAAAATTGCAATATGTGAACCTGAATTCCTCTTTGGCTCACAGATGACTCCAAGCTGACAGAAGTTTCATGACAAAAGCTTCTAAGGAGAAACTGGTGCTAAAAGAAACAGCTCAGATGCTAAAGAACTAAAAGGGCAAATAGATGCAAAGGAAAAAGAATGGTCCCAACATAAGGATCTAGTAAATTTTCAAAATATTTTCATAATATCTCTATGCTCATTAACTGTCAAGTATTGTAAACAAGAGCTGTTGACTGCTGAGCATTTTCAAAATCTGTCCGATTCAGTTAGGTGCTCCAATAAAGTCCTTTGACAATCCACTCCTATCTGTGGGATCCAAAAAACTACCCATAGCTTACAAACGGGAAAAGATGTCCCACTTGAAGGAGTACGTA
>WAAD01014678.1:29488-42990 GCA_013389945.1 Fregata magnificens
AATGAATAAGAACGAACTTCCTACCATGCTGGTGTAACGCTAAGCAGAGCATAGAAAAACCATAACATTGCTGATTTAACAGTAAACAATGTACAAACAAAGGGCAAGTATCTCAAAGTATGTGAGTACATGTACTCACTCTAAGCAGCGAGTTACTGCTATGATGGAAGGTTTGCATTTTTACTAGAGTTGATGAGTGCTATCAGTGAGGTGGCAGTCTTGTCCACAGCTTGCTTTATAGTGCCAAAACGCTGTACTACTTGTAAGTCTGTGTGCTTCCTGGAGGCTACCAGTTGTCTATCGCTTCTTCTAGAACTTCGAAATAATATTGTCACTTGGTCTGTAAACAAGTGGCAGAATCATTTTATGTGGCTCTGCGTGTGTCAAAACACACTTGAGGTTTCCCTGGAACATGTGCGATTTTCCAATGTCTAAAGATCCTATTAAAAAAATATTAAATTGTTCTAAAATAGAACAGTCTTATTTTACAGTATTTTAAGGATACTTAAATGTTAAGCAGTTAAAATGCTGATCTAATACCTCTTTTTCTTATTAAGGGGAGAAAGTAGATTTCCCCCCCCCCATCCCCCACATTATTGTTGTTGGGTTTTGGTTGGTTGGTTTGGTTTTTTTAAAATACCTGTCCTAAGACTGCATCCCTCAGACAGGGAAACATTTATCAAATTATTCCTTGAACATGTTTGTTAGAGAGGTGTTTAAATTGATTGTTCTCTCTATGGAAGTAATTGATGCTGATGTTCAGCCCAGTTGGGATTGTATTGGCTATTCAGTGTCTTAAGATACTCCAGATCATTATTTTCTCTTTCATTTCCAAGAAGAGAGTCAAAGAACTAGGGGACGACAGAGAAGAATTTGGGTTTTTTGTTTGGGTTTTTTTGTTTGTTTGTTTTGTATCTGTCTGTGTGAAACTAATATATTTGAAGATGGGTCCATTTAGACTCTATTTTGGGAATAAAGATGAGGTCATTGTTTGACCGTGATTTTCAGGGTGAGAAATCTCTCTAAGTTTCATCACTGCGTAGTGTGCACAGCCACAATGCAGTTCTTAGGCACTGTGTAAGTTTTATTTTCTGTTGAGTTGGTTATGTTCTGTATCGTCACTCAGCCCTCAAATGAAACTCTGGCCTGCCTTCCCTTGACGAGGTCAGCACATTGCTGCTGTTTCCCAGAAGTCGAATGTTCTTGTACACTTTTATCTTAGCATGATCCTCCAGCAGGGCTCACGCTTTGTGTGTCAGGTAGAAGAAGTGGTTGTTTGTATTCTTTGCGCAGCAGCTTTCACTATGCCAGTCTACAAAGGAAAAAATTACAAATGATTGCAAATGAGGCAGTTTAAGTTTGTACCCCATAAGAAAGTAAGGTACGGAGCTGGAAGAATACAGCTTGCTTACATGGTATGAAGTGTTTTTTCCATGGATATTACTCAGAAATGAGAAATTTCCAACTTGCTCTTATGGATAGTCTGTAGAATGACTTCTGAGTGGCAGTGAAGAGGTATGTGCCTTCCAGACTCATTTCTGGTTACACTTCAATTAATTTTTGGCTAACCATCTGTAGTTTGCTGTTTACTTTGTTATTATTAGGGGAGGTTTTCTCCCAGCAAACATTTAATTCATGCCATCCACCACTCTTTGCGGCTGGGATAGTGGCTTTTCAGTATACCATTTAAAATTTTCAGGAGCATGCTAGGATTTTAACCTTTAGATGTAACACTGTAACGATATGTCACCCCTAAATAGTGAAATGCCAACTGCCTCCTGAAAGTAGTATACACCTATTTTCAGCCTGAAAATCATAATTAGTTCTCACAGTAGCTTAACTTTCTCAGCAGAAGTGCTGTCCAGGCTAGTGTTATGGTGGTGAGCAGGAGAGCAGTGATAGGAGGAACAGAATCCTTATAACCAAATTAAAAACCAACCAAACAAACAAAAAACCCTGAAACAAAACTGCCTCAATTAAGAACTTTTTAATTTAAAACAAAACTCGGTTACACACACTTTAAATGTTCCTTGTTACTAATTGTTAACTTCCAAACATGCTATGATTCCTAAGTGGCTTTTATTTTCAGGCAGAAAATGCATAGTAAAGGTGTTTTAATTGACCAATGGGTCAATAATAAAATAATTTTCAAATTTACTTTGGCAGTAGTAGCAGCTTCTGAATGTTTGATGTCCCTGCGTATAATCAATCTAGCTTCTAAAAACTGTAATTTTTTTTTTCCCTGTAAGCACAGTTTTAAGCTGTTTTCAAGTTCCTGCAGGGGGTTTTCTTTAGAAAAAAAAGGCTTTTAAATACAAGTTCCTTCCCGCTATGGTCTTAATCTTGAAGTACATTAAACAAAAGTTACGAGAATAATTAGATCCTCACTTAATTTCACTTTCAAATCTTTCCTTCCTTTTTCTAGGAACCTCTCTTCTGTGCCTTCATGTTGTGTAATCTGCTATGGGCAGCAGGTTACCATGTCCTTATCAAGTCAGAGCGTATGTTTCAAAGTTTTTCCATTCTTAAGGCAAGAGACTTTTTACTGTCTAGAAATGGCATCCTTGGGGCAGAATAAATACTGTAAATTTCTTTGTTTACTTGTGGCAAGTGGTTTTGTGATTACTTAATATGGGTGGAAAAAAACCCCTTATGAACATCCTCGTACAACGAAACAACTTTCTTGCACCCTTTGACCAATCTGTGCACTGCAATCTCAAATACACACTAATGTAATAAAGCTATAGAATGTTAAATGTAATATTTTAAGTTCAGAAAAGCTTTAGTAAAAGCTTTAATTCACTCTGGATTTATAGGGAAAAATAAAGAACTTGCTTATTATAGTTTTAGGCTGTTTTTTCAGACTCAACTGGTGCTTTTTTGCTATTCTCTGAAATTTCTCATTTTCAGGTCTCTTCTTACTACTACTTTTTTTTTGGTAGATCAAACAATCAGATGCAGGACTAACATGACATGTGTTTAGATTCCATTGGGGCTGTGCAGTGGATATGTACTTTAATGACAGGACTATTAACATATCCAGAGTCATCACGGTTTCAGTCATTGCTTCACATGTAAATAATGTCTGACTGCAACGCGCCCTGTCACTGGGTCCTGTAAGAAATGAAAAGTTATTGATCTTGTTTACCACAGTGTGTTTTTAAGAAGAGGCCTGCATTTCCCTGCAAAATTATGCTAGCTGCCAAGCGTGTTGGATAAAGTAGGATTAAGTATATAAATATCTAGAAGTCACTGCTATAGCCAGAAGTTATTAGGGAGATAGTAGTTGAATGGTGTTAACTTAAAAAGGGTAAAGTCTTTATCCCCTAACTGGCTGGGCTCTATTTGCTTCAAGGAAAATCATTATATTGACTTCTTTTTTTTTTTTTTTTTTTTTTTTTTTTTTAAAGAAAGTAGATATAAAATTTGGATTTATGTAGCAGCCTTTCAGCACTTCAGTTTTTCAGAGCAGTTTGTTACATCTCCTCACCCCCTTGTGGCAAAGAGAATGAGCAAATGGAGATACTTTCTGCAACCTCTTGATGTGTTCAGGAGCTGATCAGCTGAAGAGCAATGCTACAGAAGAATTTAGAAACTGAAGAATAATTAAACAAGTGGAGTGAAGCCAACTGGTGTATAATAACCTAAACTGAACTTGATTAGGAACCAGTACAAACATCTTTTGGAAGAATTCTTCTTTAGCATCTTTAAATAGCAATTTTATTGTTAGTCTGGAGAAAAAAAAGCAAATCCAGTAGCATGGCTCCGCCCGTTAAATAGTGGAACATTGATTTAATATTCCTTTACAATGGATAGTGCTATCTCTTGAAGCAAGCAGCCTGCATGAAGGATGCTAACAGGGCCTGGCTGAATCTTTTTCATTAAATTTATCCCAATTCCTTCAATAACACTTTTAAAGTATTTTGATCCTGAAATATTTATACAATGTCTCATGTTCCCCTTCATACTGATCTCCTGGTGTTACCTGATGCACCAAAGTTTTCCTACAGGCATGATTCCCTGCTCACCAAGAGGAAGAATATGGTTTGTTATTAAAAGAGCCTCAGAAAGGTTGCCTGGCAGTATTTCAGAATGAGGATAGGTTGGCTTTTGTATGTATTTGCTTGATTTTAATACTTCGAACTACAGTTTTAAAATAATGCTTTTAGATATTGGACTCTTCTCTCAAGTAACTAGCGATAGGACAAGAGGAAATGGCCTCAAGTTGCATCAGGGGAGGTTTAGATTGGATATCAGGAAAAATTTCTTTACCGAAAGAGTGGTTAAGCATTGGAACAGGCTGCCCAGAGAGGTGGTGGAGTAGTCATCCCTGGAGGTGTTCAAAAAAAGGCGTAGACTTGGCACTCCAGGGCCTGGTTTAGGAATCATGGTGGTGTTAGTTGACGGTGGGCATGATGATCTTAGAGGTCTTTTCCAACCTCAATGATTCTATGATTCTGTGATTCTATATGGATGGCAGGTACAAATATCTATATTTAGTTTTGTTCGTATCTCTAAGTTATCAATTATACAGTCCCGTTGTGTCAGAAGTAGTTATTCAATTAAATGTTTCTCAGAAAGTGCTTGGGATCTATTCTAAGACTTGACCTTCTTGGTGTGTAGTGGGAAGATTAAACCTTCTGGTGAGTAGGAAGTCAGCCTGCTCTTGACTTTAGCTCTCTCTTCAGTCTTGGGTAAAACAACTTTCTTCCACTTTATTTACATTGAATATCATATTATTTTTATACGTGTCCCCAAAGATTATCTGGGCTATCTCCATGCTGTACAGGCGGTTGCACCATGATGCATCCAAACCTCACTGAAAGTCAACAGAGTTCATTCTGGTTTTGCAATTGCAGTGGAGGTTTGTAGAAAAGTTTCTGGTTTTGAGCATTTTCTAACAGCTCAAGAATGCTATGATAATACCTTTAAAATGTTTTATAAGGACCAAAAATATACTTTATAAATCTAATTTGTGCAGTTCATACAATTAGATAAGAGTATATTATACAGAAAAATTACATGGGATACATTTGTAGCCATAAATTATAAGCCGTGATACAAAAAGCAGAGTAAGACAAACGTACTGCTCAAATATCTATAATAGTTGAGATTCTGTATTACTGTAGGTGAAGTGACCAGGAGATATTACAATAAAGTCAGTGGCAACGCAGTCACAGAAATAAGGATAGCCCCATATGATGTGAAACACTGCCAAATGAAGGCATGCTTAGCAGTGCAATCTTGTGTTTCTCAATTTGTTGTTAAGTAAGTGGAATGAGAGTTCTAAGAGTTATTAGCTTTGTTATTAGCTTTCCTTCAGAAAATGGATAACTAACTCAGGCTTGAGTATAAAAATATTCGTAAGTACTTGACTCCATTTGGAAACTGTAGTTGTTGAATAAGCAACAGATCAGCATCTGGATGAGCATTCTCATGGCATTAGCAGTAATTTGTCAGGCAAAGGTGAGATTGCAGCAGGTTGTCATCTGTGACTTTTGGAAATGCAATTGTCAATATTGGATCCTGAAAGAGTTTATGAAGATTAAAGGACCTATTGTCACGTTCTTAAAAAATTCAGCCTTTTGAGAAAATTGGTTACTAATTATTGCAATAATATGCAATATTCTGTTGTTAGCTGAACTTGATAATAACTTCATAAGTTAAAAATGACAGGTGTTTTAAAAGTTTTCGTAGTAAAAAGGGCCAAATTAACTGAAGCTGTAAAAGCCATATGCTTCAAAAATTAAGCTACTCTGGCTCTTGAGACTATGAAATCTGTGTAGAACAGTCACGACCACGTGAAACTTTCATTTTTATTTGGTAGGCTGATTAAATCCTCTATTTCACCCACTGATGCAAGACTGGAGAATGACACTAGGTTTTTACCTTTCTTTTAGTATCTCTTTCTGTTGACTATCTTTATATAAAACATTTTACATGACATCTTTAGATAGCATAAATCGTAGAGCTAGACCATCATGAGAATGTAATGTTGATTGTTCTTTGAAGCTCCTGATCACTTATTGGCACAAGTGCAAAAAGAATTAAGAAAGGGTGGAAGGTCGAAATGCCATCGCACAGCCAGAATGCACCCATTCCCACTGTGCAGTGGTGATATCTGAAGTCGAGTTTTCTGTGGTGACATAAGGACTGCGGTTTCTGTGGTGTTTGGTGACAAGACATGGTGGCCGTTAATACGGCAGTGCATTGCCACTACTGGGAGTCCAGCTATGTCCAACTTATAGTCTGTTGCATCAAATCTGTCTTCTGTCTGATGGATAATATGGCTCTCCTTTGATCTTTGGTGCTTTCGGAGTTGTTTCTTGGTTTTTTCCTCACTGCCATGCAGTGTTTTGCCATTCTTAAGTGTATTTCCCCAGAGGTGCTGAGGGGCTCAGCTGTGCCCTGTGATGGGGCTGTTGCGGGGCTGGCTGGCACTGGCCGTGTCCAGCAACGGGGCAGTCCCGCTCTCTCCTCACAGAGGCCCCTGCTGCCCCACGGCTGACACCTGGACACGGACACCCAGTACAACCCAGTGGTATGCCGGGATTCAGCATTGAACTACCTCAGTGGCAGCGTGCGAAGTCTGGCAGTGACTTCATGAAGTGGCATAATATATTTTTGTCTTCTAAAGATGATGTTCATACCTGTGGACAAGTGTACTTGTGCCTTGTCTTGCCTTATGCTGAATGCACCACATATCCTACAAAAATGTTTAGTTGTTGGAACCAATTGGGTAAATTCGGTGAGTTATATGTAAATTAACTTTTCCATTTTTTTAATGAATTGTTCAGTAACACAAATTTGAAGGTTCTTGCTTATGTTTTTAAATCTTTCCTTTCTTATGCAGACTCCTCTGAACTCATGCCCTCTCTCCCTTTCGTGCTGGTGTGGGCTCCCTGGAAGCAGACCGGCCGTGTTACGGCAGGGCATCGGAGCAAATTGGAGTTGCAGTGCTTGTCTGTCTCTATTCCGGGATTTCTCCTTCTGCAGTTCAGGTTTTCTGGTTGGTTGGTTTTTTCTATCTTATCTCCTTACATTTTGCATGCAATATGTTACACTTTTGCCAGACAGCTGAGGGTACGTCACCACTGTATAACTATGCTTGACATTTAATTTAAAATCAAAGATACCATTCTGTAATAGTTTGTTAAGCTGTGCCTCAGGCCCAAGTAACATAAATAACTTTCTTTTCAGTGAAAGGGACAATTCATTGCTTTGGCTATATTTTCAGGATGATTTTGTCTCGGAATAGGAGAGCTGAAAGGTTAGGTGCCGTTCTCCATCACCTAAACAAACTCAAATTGAAGTCCCATAATTTGTATGAGTTGTCAGCACAAAACTAATTTCACTTCAAATATTTTCATTTCTTACTGGTATGTAAGCTCTGTAAAAGGGGAAAATGCGAGTAAACCTGGAATTCTCTATTATCCTGTTTATGTAATTGTGTGGAGAGGAGGTGGGTATGTAAATACTTAATTACTTGCATAGCCTTATATTTTTTTTTAAAGGGTAAGGACAAGGAAGCAAGGTGAAACCAATTAAATACCGAAGGGATTTTTTAAAAATTTTTTTTTTAAAGAGGCAAACTAAGGGCCAGGTCTTGCAACGTTGATTTTGGTGTGCTGGCTTGAACATCTGTTGGAACTGGAGGCTTTCATGCCGTTTGTTTGGGTTTCTTTAGTCAAATAAAAGAGTCAAAAAAATTTCAATTTCATGAAAAAGCTGTTTGTGTGGAACATACCTACAAACTTGTCAATATTTTGTAGCCAAACGTCTGCGTTTTTAATATAGGATGCTGCATATTCGCAGTTCAGTTGTTTGTTCCAGGATAGACAAAAACCTGAGAAACCTCAGGTTTTCTTGTTCACAGCAGTGGAACAGTTTGCACCGCTGCCCTGGAATTGTCAGGACTTGATGAGGGCAGTTTCCCTGCTTTTTGAGAAGCTTTACTATATGGGCTATAGGGCTGCAGTAGAACCTCAGCTTGTCCAGAAAAGGTATGTGCCCCCACTGGGGAAATGTGCCTGAACTAAAGCTTGACTGAAAGCATAATGAAAGAGCTATGTTCTTTTTGCCATCTCAACTGGCTACCGGAGCCAAAGCTACCTATAACATTTTTTAATGTTCATTTTTTTTACAGGTTTGGGTTGGGGTTTGGGGGGTGTGTGTGTGTGTTTTTGGTTAGAAAACAGAAATCTGCTTTCTAAATGAGCGATGGGATCCGGGTAAGAGAAACTGGAGTTCTGTGAAACATTTCCAGAAGTTCTTGTTGTGCTTTACCTTGTTTTGTGTTTTTATTACAAACTCTTTTTTGTCAGAAATTTTGTAGGGATCATAGCTTTGGTGGGAAATCAGTTGGAACTAATGTTATATGATGTTTCAGTTTGAAATATTCAGAAATACCTGGATGAGAAAAGGTGGGAGCTAGTAATTCAAGGTGCTGGGGAAAAAAGAGACTAAAAGTTGACATAGGTGCATCTCTGTTCAGACAGAATTTCAAGGTTGTGATGGGGGTGGAGTCTTCAAATAATGGTAGTTAAATAAATTGACATGCTCTTGGGAAGAAAATACTAAAAAGTTCAGATTTTAGGCTTAAAGGTCAAATATACTGCATAAAACCAAGCAAAATCATTTCTATGAGAACAGATGAAGTATCTACTTACAGCTTTCTAGAACAGGCCACTAAATATTTTTTTGGCTGGTCAATAGTTACTTAGTATGATTAATCACCACAAACCTTTAACAGCTTCCTGCTAATGAATGGAGATCGTTAATGCTCATTTCCCTAACTTCTCTTGCTCTGTAAGAATGACTTCCTTTTGTATTGCAATAGGAAGCCTTCAGAGGCCTTCAGGAAATCATTCCTGACTGCAAAGCTTATGCTTACAGTAGCAAACTGATCTCATAGCCATGCATATGAAAATAATGTTATTTTGCATAGCAATTAATTTACTCACAGCTGATGGTTATTTATGAAAAATCTCTGGAAAAAACCTGCCCAGGATATTTGCTGCAGTTGACATCATAATACTCATTCTCTACTGAATCAACAGACAAAACTTGTTCATTCTTTCCTTTTCTTAATGAAGTTATTCCCCCTCCAACATTGCCTCCCCTCCACACGCCTGCACCAGTGGGCTTTTGTCCTTTTTCCCCACTCAGAAAAAGCAGTGGCAGAATTTTGAGTAGCATTGGGATAAATCTTGGAGTTAGACTTGCTCATTTCCACATTAGCTTTCATAATTTTATATCTCGATACTTTTTTGGTCTGTCAGGCATTATAGAAATATAACAACTTCTAGCAAGAATTTCTGGCGCCAGCCCAATAGCAGATCTCGTGGGAGTAGTTTTTCCTCTATTACATTGAAGTGCTCTTTGCTGCTTCAGGAGATGTGGAAGCACAGATAAACTCCTTGTGGGTTCTCATTATTGAACACATCTAATGGCTGCAAGCACCTGATTTCTGTTAATGCAAACATCCAGATTTTTTTTTAGAAGGCTTTGAAAATACGACTCTCTGACATCAGCTGTGCTTTTTCTGACACCAGGATACATGAGGATTCTTCAGAGGATTCTCCTGTTGCTATCTTTTGACTTATTTCAGGCATTACTAGCTTCAGCCTGGTGCAATGCATTGACATGTACATTGTAGGGAGAATGAATCTTTTTTTGTAATTTCTTGGGAATTCTGTTATGCCTTCTAAAATGAAGACCTTAGAATTCCACAATGGTATATAAAAAAGGAAAAGTTTCTTCCATGAGTAACTGTTCTATTTGTCTGCATGTGAAACAAACCAGGAGATTTAACTGCTGTGTGCAGAATATTAACTACATTATGAATTATTGAAAAATAGGGTTCTTCTGGCTGCTTTTCCACTTGGAAGTGCAAGTGGACACTCAGGCTTAACTGGAAATGGAAAACATCTTGTGACTAGTGTTTTGGGTGTAATTTGGTTATTAAGTCAAGCTTGCCGAATTAGTTTGTTGGATTTATGCTAAAATCTGATGTTTTAGAATGGGTAGATACGACTAAGTAAAATGCTAGTGTCTAAATAAAAACACTTGGTTGTTGTAAGACAAAATTGAACAAGTGAGTGGTAGTTTAGTGCTGATGTCCTGAAGAATCAGAGCACAAATGCTCCAGTTAGTAGCCTGTATAACACCAGCAGGCCTTGTGTCTGTCTTGCAGGAGATATTTCCTCTCACCCTGCAGTGCACTGTTTTATCAATGAGACAGGTTACTTGTTTTGCATGTAAAAATTTGTAACATTTTTATCAGTGCTCTGTTTCCTATTTGGTAATTCTTGTTAGAACTTCTGGAGACAAAGAACTAAATTTTTTGTAATGTATTTTCCAAGAGCTTTACAAAGTGAGGCAATTATGTGCATTAAGAAAGGACAGGCTATCTCACTAAATTAAGACAGCAATGAAGCTATTTTTGGGAAGGGTAATACCCTGTTGATGCATGCTATTCTGAAGGTAGATCTTCTGTGATGTGAGCATTTTTCAAAGGGTTGCTCCCATCCCAACAATGTGAAAATCTTCAAAGGTACTTTTTCACCAATACACAAATCTTCAAAAGGGGAATTGCACAATAACAAGAAAAGTCTCAAAGGGAAAGCAGTTACCCAAAGATGTAAAAATCTTTGTCAGGGACAGCTCCTCTGTGATTTAAAAGTTCTTCAAAGTGGAAATCTCCTCAAGCGATGCAAATTCTCTCAGTGCATGGGAAATCACTCAGTGAGAACACTTCCATGTGTAATCTTTAAAGTGGCAGTAAGTGTTCTCTTGAAAAATATTTTTTAAATAGCATTTTTAAGAATTGGTGCTGTATGTGCAATCCCATTACTGTAGGATGCCTTGAGGGTGGCATAGCTTTTAAGTTTACCAGAGGACTTTTGGTTATATCTATATTGGAAGGAGATCGTGGTACCAAACAGTACTTTGAGACGAGTGTTTTTTATTAAGCTCTTAATATGGAACTATGAACTGTTGCATACAATTCATTTAGCAATTTTGTCAATTATTTTATATTTGCAACAGATATATTATTTAGGTTTATTTCAGAAGCAATAACCTCAACTTTTCAGGGACCAAAAGTCTTGCTTGTATGACTACAGAAGGGACATCAGTGAGAGAATTTGTATTGTCTTCCTTTTGGTCCCGAATGCTTGGTGATAGGATGCCTGTCTACAGGCCATGCTCAGCCCTGAGGGCCAGGGAAACATCACTTGCTGGCAGACATCTCATTATGTGCATTTTTGCATATGGCAGCTTTTTAGTTTCCTGAAGATAAAGATTTGTTCCTAATAGCAGTAGTCAAAACAAAGATTTTATTCCGTAATTTTTGTGCTTACTAAACTGCAGTGACAAGTTTTTATAGAAAAGCAGCACAACCCGCTGATCCTTACTGCTGCCAATTGCTCAGTACTCAGCCCGTTTTGAAGATTTTAGTTCCGTTAAGGACTGGGGCCTCCTAAAGGGATAGTCCTTTGTTGTAGGACAGATGTGCTCTGTCACAAGAGCCTTTGTACAGGTGGCTCCTGGGTGCAATCCTGACTCCACTAAGTGAAGTGTAGTTCTGTCACTGACATCAATAAAACATGGTTCCTACTGTTTGGATTCATGGTAGTGTATGCTTTGTAAAGTGCCTAATGTGGTGTTCCCTGTAAAGAAGGGGGCATCTTTAATAGCTGTCAAATCCTGAATTATTCTGGAACCCTATTTGCTGTGCCTGTGCTACAAGTCTGGTGCCTTTGCTAAACTGTGGTCACATCAATCCTTGTGGGCATAAAAATAGCAATTTTAATACATGGTGTAAATAGTCTAGTTGAGCAAGTATTACTTGGAGAGAAAGTTGTATTTATTTAACTGGCATTTTGCTCACTTGTTGAACTTGGTTAATCATATTTTTAAAGAACAGTATAAGCCTCTCAACTATATGATGACTACAACATATACCCCTTTATTTCAGTTTGGTTTTTAAATATCATCTGGATGATTTGTGTTTGCTGTTAAGGCTATGCTGAAAGAATATAAAGGCAGTCATTATTCTAGTTCTATTTAAGCTTGAGATTTATTCCATTTCCATAAACCTAAGACGACAGCCTCTTTTTCAAGATAATTCACATACTGTGCCTTTTTGCAAGCTTCCTGCATGTGATATCTGAAAGGGAAACAGTTATAAAAAGAAAGAAAAAGCAAATCTTTTTCATTCAGTAAGCAGAATTTACCCAAAATAACTGGAAGGCAATGCTCGTCTCGAATGATCTCTTAGGTTTTGTTGCCCTAAAGTGAAATACTAAATATTGACAGTTAAGTAATTAACAGTGGGATGAAATAAAGTCTTTTTTTAATGAGCAGTTATTTTGTATCATAGCATTGATATGTTGAGTACACATCCTGTTCAAGCATGATTTTATTATTTTAGAAAGAAGTTTATGGATTCTACGTATGTAAGATGACCTAAAGGTTAACAACTATTACAGTTACCTATTAAAAACTAGAGCTGGGTTGCATTAAAGTAAGCTATCATTCTGCACAGGAAATGTGGGCTTTCATTATTGCTATGCCCTGTGTAAAAGACAGAAATAGACGCTCCTCCATATCAAACTTCTGACGTGATTATTTTGCCTCTACATGGCAAATTTCTTCTTTTTGCATAAGCACAGTTATTGTGGTGGTTATATAAAAACATCACCCACACAAACGTATAGTATTTTCTGAAGTAGGTTGAAAAGTATGACTGTGGTGGTTGTTTGGGGGAGAAAAATTGACAGCTTGAATCTGAAGGATATTCTATAATAGGTTATAATATTTGGAAGGTACAAAGATTAATGCTGTTTTGCTTTGTAAACCTAAAGAGCAAAACAAAAATCCCGTGGCATCTTTAAAGTGCAGTATGTAGGTGGATATCCTAGTCTGAAGTGTCTGGCAGATAATTAAGGCAGTCCCTTATTGTCCTTAGTCCTAAAAGTAGGCATGTAAAATGGTAACAAAAAATTGGGGGGGGCAACTTCACTATGGTGTTGCAAAATACACAAAATCTTCAGCAGAACAGCTTTTAATATGATGATTCTCTGTTCTTGAGAAACACTTCTACAACCGCTGCCCATACCTCAAGGTCACTCTTGGCAGGGTGGCTTGAGTTTGGTATTCCCAACCACAAAAGAGAAGGCAGTAGCAGCACATTCACTGCGAGAGCCTCAGGACCACGGATAATAATGTCCTTCCTTCCAAAATACTGTGAATTCAGTAACTTTCAGTCTTGCTGCAGAGAAGGCATTTATCTTGTAGGGCTTAGAAGAGGACTGGAAGGTGAGCAGTGGAGAAGGGTTGAAATAGGTGCTCTAGTGAGGTAAACGAGGTACTTCTGTTGCTTTGATTTATGGGATGACTGCATTAAATAATTTCTGGGATTTTCCTTTTCTTTCTCAATACAGATGTGTTACAGTGACTTTAAAACAACACAAAATATCCAGACTCCAAAGTTTAGA
>WAAD01014678.1:60762-91676 GCA_013389945.1 Fregata magnificens
AAGTGTCTTTTTGAGCAGAGATCCAAAAGCTAATTGGTTCTGTTCCAAATCAAAAGCAAGAAGGCCATGAAAATAAAAGATCTAATTTGAACACTTCTTGGCAGTTAGAGCTTTGTTAAATAGTTTGCTTTTAATTGCTTTCGAAAGTGAAGGGGAAGGAGAAATCTTTTGTAATTCATGCTTCTAGAGAAAAAAGCAACAAATGTGGGAAATCAGGCTGTTAATATTAGAAGTTACAATGTGACTCACACAGTGCATAATCTCTGCAATAGTATAAGCAGCAAAAACGGAGACAAAGAAACAGATGTGCAAACTTCCTACTAGTTAAATTCCAGCTATTTAATCAACAGCAGGACTCGTCCTTTGTTTCTTATTTCCTAGCTTAGAAACATCTCAGTAGGAGGACATGAAAAGGTACTGCAAGAAAAGTGCTTTTACCATCTGCAATCCAGTAAATACTTTGAACTAATAAAGCAACCTTCACAAAGTTGGCCACAAGGATATAAAGAGAGGGGGTAAACCAGCTATAATTCAAAACCAGCAGCCTGGTTAGGAACTTCTACACAGCTGAGCCAGACAGAAACCTGGTTGTCTGGCTTCATAATCACTTACTCCAGATCCAAAGAGCTTTCTGAACTACAGGCAATAAAGAAGAGTTATGCTCGTCAGAGCAAAGCCAACTTTGTAGGTTATTAATGTAATCAGAGACTGAGATAATTGTTCTGTGACTTCTTTCATACTGGGAGAAGTCCCTCATGTTCTGTGGCGGTATATGTGAAGATGATAACTGGCCTCTGCTAGCAGCTGGGGCTAGAGAAGCAAAACCACATTTCAGTCACGAAGTCAGAAACCCTGTAGCTGGGGTAAAAACACAGACTGTCACTACACACTGCCCTATTTTCTGGTGTTGCAAAGAAATGTGGCAGATAGATTTTTTTTTTTTTTTTAATTTTTTTTCCTCCTCTCTCCAGACCTGCCATCTAATCTACAGACCAGATAAATCTCATATAATGGAACATGAGGCCACTGATGAAGTAGTACTTTTTACACATTTCATGTTATCCTGGATTCTTTGGCATTTCTCTGTCAAGATTCAGGTGCAGAAGGATGCTGAGTAAAACCAAGAGCTCTGCCTTTTCCTTGCTTTCTTTGTCAGTCTGGGAGCCTGCGCTAATAACATTTGTTCCTGTGCCTGCATCTCCCGCTACACATGCCCCACTGAAGGCTGGAGAGCACAGGTAGGCAAGACTTGCCAATTCTGGTTTGTCATTCAGCCTACAGATAGGTTGTCAGGTGAAATCACTGTAGAGTCTTGCCTTACACTAATAATTTGGAAAACTCAAAAAGTTAAAGCTGGCGCTGTAGAACTGAGAGCCTGGTGGGGTGAATGACTGAGGGTGCGTCTCTTCACTCCATCAGAAAACTTGTTAGCAAAATTTAAAAACTTGCTGAAAAATTGTTCTTGGATCACTGTTTGCTAGTATTTTTCTTCACTGCAATTTCCACATTGCAATTATAAATGGACTTCATTCTTCAACAGAGGAGAAGAAATTATCAGGTAACATCCGAATGGAGGTTAACAATAATTTGAGTCTTGAAGTAATTGATAAACAGTATACATTATCAAAGTAATAGTTAAGAGAAACACTAATATTTAAAGAGCCATCCCTTTGTTGCGCAAATTTTGTCACTTGTTTGTGGAATTATTATAGGTTTAAGGAAATTGTACGCTACTTCTGCTGAAACTTGTAGTTATTCCTGTTACGTTATAGTATGCAAATCTGCCAATAGACTGTAACCCTAGCTGTATTGGTTTAAATAGTACAGTTTTGCTCTTAAGAGCCTAGCCAGTCCCAGGGGTCATTCTGATGCACTCTAGTTTAGAAAAGAGCTTTTGAAAAACCACTCTGATTTACACTATGGTGCTAAAAGTGTGAACAGCTTTCTTACTGATTTAAAACATGTTCCGAACCACTGTTAGTGATCCATGTCACAGTTCTGTGACCATTAATCATGTAATTGTCACAAAACAAAGAGCCTCTATCATGGAAAACTGTTTCACATGCACATATGCTATATCATTCATTTTTACATCCAAGGGACTGCATATTGTTCACTCTCGCTAAGAAATGAACAAGTCATCTGTGTCCTTTGAAGCCTGTACATTTTAGGCTAATTTACTAAGGAAACAAAAACGGATCGTAGTGATATGTTCAAATAGAGATTCGTGAAGTTACACAAATTTACAGAAGCAGAACATTTGGTCTGATGATTTGGGCATTTTTCCAAGCATGTATACATAGTAAACAGCATCAAATGGGACAATTGCTACAGTAGCGCTTGTCAAACAGTATACTTTTTGTTCAATCATGATTATAGCCCTCACATCGTATTAAACTTCTGCATATCCTGAATCTCACAGTAGAACTCATTTGAAGTTGCTGTGTTTTTCTCTGCTGTAGCTCAACAAGATTTTTGCTACATTCTTTCTAAAATAGCGTCACCTGACAGACTTGGACAGATTTTCTGTTTGGCCTTGTCATAAATGGTTTCATCTTTAATGAAGAAGGTGTATGGTAATGGACCTGTAAGATACAGATCAACATTTTCTAGTCCAGACTGTGCCTATTAATTGTGTACAGGTTGTAAAGAGTTCCGTTTAGTCAATATGAGTCAACGAATTTATATATACACACACTCTCTCTTATACACCAACACACAGAGGAAAAAAACACAAAAAAGTTAAAGATTGAGGAATATAAAAAAGTGGAGGAAGTTTTCTCTGCCAAATTCAAAATTTGTATTTCATAGTTGTGTAGTGCAATTTTGGTCACTCAATCTTGCATTATTTGCAGCAAGTAATGGTCTTTGCGTCACACTAAAAGCAATCCTGTAGCCTAAAAATAAAATTGCTAAAAGAATAGAAATGTTTCTAGAATTAATTGACACTTTGTGTGTCTTTTTAGTAACTGTTCATTTACGTAACTAATTCGTACATTTAATTTTCTGTATTCTCATCTTCAACAACGTAACATTTCTCTATTGGCTTTTGTTAATACAGTGCCTTTTTTAGATGGCTATTCTTTCTTCTGCCATTGCTTAAGCAGTGGCACACACTGAGTATTTGAATCCTTATCAAATATGATTCTTCAGTCCCTCAATAACTTTTGTCCTGTTCATGAACATAGGCTGCTGCTGAGAAAAAAAGGCCGTATCCTTTTGAAGAGTCACACAGTGATTTTTGTCTGTGTTGGGATGTGTGTGATCTTTCTTGGGCTTCTCGGGGTTCCTATGCACAGAAAATGCCTGGACTGAAAGATGGATTTTGCTATACTGTGTTTCTTTCTTTCTTTCTTTTTTTTTTTTTTTTTCTCCTTTCTTTCTTTAGGAGCAAAGATCTCTTTTGTATTTAAGTCTAAGCGTTCTTGAAAAAACTCTGTGCAGTTCAGAGTGTCTTGTAATATAAACTTCCAGGCATTTTGGAAGAAATGGCAGAAACCTGGGAAGTTCAAGTTATGTTCAATTATTACTCTCATCAGGTAAAGGCTGTTGAGAGTTATTCCCTGCTGGAACTTCTGGGTCATATTGGTAGACTACAGAGAAACAAAGAAAGAAGTTGGAAGAGCTCTGCTTCATAACTCTTGGAAGAGTTTCTTTGCAAGATTTATTAGCCATATGACAATAAAGATAATGTAAACAAACCCTCAGACCTGTCAGATTTCATTGTTGTTCACCTTAGGAGGAGTTCAAGCTTATTTTTGCCACCTCTGAATATTGATCCCTTGTTTGATAATTTGGACAGCCATCTTGCAAGTGAACCGTTAATTATGTGTTTTGAAATATGTGATTTCCTTTTCAAAGTCTTCCTTGTAAACATATATTGTTATATAGCTAATTTGTTTGTATAATTAGTAAGTGTTAGTATAAATCTACATGCTCTAAAACTCCTTTTGCAAACCAAGTATGTAACTGTGCAAGTATATGGTCATGCAGTATTCTGGCAGGCATTAGGAGCAAGAGAATAAAAAGGAATCATCTTTATTGGTAGATGGAGAATAGAAATTCTCTTCAAAGGAAATAATTTTCAAAGCCTACAGTTATAAGGATGCCAACCACACTGTGTCTGGCACCGGAGTTACCTGGAAAGCTAAGCACAGTACTCAAATTTAATCACTATATTACTCTATGAAGTTTTTTTTCATGTGTTTGTCATTACTGACTTTATTTAGTCTGAAAGACATTTTCTTGTACTTGGCAATTTTTAGAAGGTATTGCAGCATTTGATTGTATTTGGAGATCTGTCTGCTTTAAATACTGAGAAGATGACAGTTTTGGCAGTCAAAATAAATGCGAGAAGCCACTGGCTTTTTTTTCTTGGGTTGGGATTTCCCCCACCGCCCCGTCGTGGCCATAGGAGCCAGCTGGTTGAGTCACAGCTTGAACGCAGCTGTTCCAAAGCCTGACTGCAGAGCTACAGCATCTCTGTTCAGCTTCCTCCCAAAAGGGTTGAACTTGATGGTACTCCCCCAACAGCCAAAACAACTTTCCCTCCCCACTGTGAAGAACTGCTGCAGTTACCTGCGTAGTCTATGGGAGTCCAACATACTGTCCTTAGTTTTAGTCTTTACATATCCTTCTTTCTTTCAGTCTTCTCATATGTCATTGTTGTTTAATAAGTGTTGGATATTTCTGTAATACAGTATTTTATTGAAACTAAGAAGGCATTTTAGCTTACCTGTTGTAAACGGCAAACAAACGTACAAACTGAGGGATTATTTTCTGTGCAAATTTTCTGTGCTTCTTTTCATTAGTTAGAATTACTTCTGTTGAAAGTATGAAGCTGAAGTTGTATGAAATTTTGCAGGCTGCACTATTTTAGCAGAAATAACTCTTTGTGCCTTTCAAATTTTTTGGCTCCCATCACGGGTGTGTGTTTATACATTATTTTGCAGTTTGAGTGAGACAAAATCTCAAATCCCTGATGCATTTTTTTGAAAATATTCCTAGACTTTGGCCTCATAACTAAATCAGAGTATTTAAAAGTTGCTCAAGGTTTTAAATCATTAGCAATGCTTGGTTTAAATCTTAGAACATAGCTAAATGAGTGCATTCAAAATTATAAGGAGCTTTTTCCTATGAGGTATGACTTTCTACCACTGATAGTTCAAAATCTGATTTTATCAATAGGTGAGATCATAACAGATTTCCAAAACACAGCTTCTTCCAGCCAGCAGGGTTTTTTGTTCGGTTCTTTTCTTTCTTGCCAGAGAACTTATTCGGAAGCGTTTTTCTAGGCCATTTCTAGGGTGACCAGTTAAAGATGATAAATGAAAATATAGAACCACAGAGTAGAATATTTTGGGGGTTATGAGGGAGGTCATGAGGTCTGGTGCCCTTCTATTTTGCTATCATATCACAGAAAGTTTTACTGTATTTATCAAGTTCCATTTTAAAAACCTGGAGATAACACTATCATAAGAATTATGTCAACACTCCCTTTCAAATCTTAAATTACCTGACAGAGAATGTATTGCATTTTCCCCTGTCTCTGCGGGTTATTGGGCTATAATACTTTTCTGGAAAATTATGTTATGTATTGTTTTCCTTGACTTTTGTAGCTTGTAGATAAGACAACATTATAACTGACCTTCATCTAATAGCTGCAGCTGTGTGGTCCAAAGAAAAAGAGTATGGTAGTCTTGAGATTGGCAGACTAGAAGAGAACTGTTAATATATTTAATGGCTGTAACTGAAAATTTGGAGTGACTTGGTTAAGTGGGGAAAATGGAACTGAACAGAAGAAGGGAGTGCAAAAAATATCTAAGAAATATTTTAGGTTATGGATCTTAATTTAGAAGCGCGTCAGGACAGAAGCATGTAAAATAATCCTTCCTGTTTTCTGCACGCTGTGGGGACTAGCGATACAATTGTTTCATGTTATGTTTGGAATCTGGCATCAGGTGGCAGTGAGTCAGAATTTCTGTGAACTTTTTCCCTTCTTGTACCTGATCTGCTCCGCAGCTTTTGGATGCTGCATGGGCCTACACCTTGATATCTGCAACCATGACCCTTCCTCTGAATAAAATGGACCTGTTTTGAGCCAGCTGTTACGTTTCCATAGTTAAAGAGCCTAGAGATGTTTTCTACTGGATTGGGCCCAAATTGGTCATATTTTGTAGGTAATATGATACTTAGCGCTTATAGGGTAGGGATTAAACATAATAAAAACTATGTTGGATTCTTCTTTACTCGGATTTATTTTGGTCATTAACTATCGTGTGATTCTATGATAACATTATTATTGTTTATTATTAGAAACAATAGAGACTTTGAGAAACTATTCTTTTCTTTAGCATGCCATAGTCATCAACCATCTTTTGTATTTCTCAAAGCTTTCACAGAATTTACAGCAAGGCTGTTAAATTATTGCCAGTTGAAGTAATGAAAGTTGTTTTTGTTGTTATTGTTGTGCTGGATGTAAAGTACAGGAGATGGAGGAGATACAAGAGAACCTTTCAGGAGATTTTGATCAAACCAACAAGTATCCAAAAATATTTTACTCGCTTCAAGCTTAACGCTTTCGTGGGAGGGAAGGAGAGGAGAGGAGAACGTTTATCAGCTGTTTTGTGAAAAGATATCTAAGGCTTATTAAATGTTGATTCATGTTGTTCATTTCACATTATGTATATTATGTGTATATATATATAAAATTCACCAAGATTACTTTCTGGTTTTTATTTATTTATATCATAAATAGGTTTGTTCTGTGCAGAAAAGTATATTTTTTTTATGTCTGGTTGCTTTATATTATTTACATCTCACTTCCGTAACTGAGTAAACAGGATTATCTCTGACATAATGGGATTGCAGTTTTCCTCAGTAAGGAAAATGTGCACTGTTTCAAAAAAATTTGCTGCTTGTTTATTAAACCTTGTTTGTGTTGCATTATGATTTGTTAAAAAAATTCGAATTAGATCTTGTAATTGTTACTTTCAAACTAATGGCAAAGCTTGTTTTGCGTATTAGCAACTATATCTCAAATCAGAATCCTGGTCCTACCTATGAATGTAAATTCATGTAGTTCAGATTTCAAGGAAGCCATCCTGATTTACATAAGGTTGTCCCAGATTTGAGGGAGATCTCTTAACTTTTCTTACACGGAATGTCAGAAAGTGTTATAAACCATAATTTCTCTGAACTGTATTTTCCTGTAAAACTTTCTAGGATCTACATGTGTGCTTTTCATTGCACGGAAGAGGAGGTGAAACAGCCTGCTTTGAGGAATGTTTTGCCTAGTTTGGTGATGTTAAAGGTAAAATGTTGAAAAACATGTCACTGGATAGTAAGTGTTTTATTACCTTAGTTAATTTTATGAAGATGTTTTCCTCTTGCTAAATTGAATTTGTTGGTTTCTTGAGAAGAAGTACAAATCTAAGAAAGTCTTGCTCTGAAACCCTAACTGCTGGATGAAGTCTATGATGTGCTTGTGGCACTTGATGAAGGCCGTTTCACACGCTTCTCCAATATAGTGGAACAAGCGGTGTTCTGCTTTACTCTTTGCTCATGTTGGAATAAGAATATACTGGAAGTTCCTACACAAGACATGAAATATTACCATGCTGGTGCAATAATTCTTGAGACTGTCCTGGGCCAATTCACAAGACAAACTCAGAAGAGGGGCTTCTGACAAGGATTTTAATAGTCCACTGAGCCCTGCTTTGCAGCAGCTTAGCAAATGCTGGGAGCTCTGAGGGTGCTCTACCTTTGGCTGAAGTTAAAAGAGCACAAAGTGTTTATTTTTAATTTTGTAGAATTTGGTGAAGAATGCAGTTTAGCTATACCTGAGGAATGTACCCGCTATGTACATGCCCCATTAATATTAATAAAGTGGGTTGTCAATGTTTTCTTTTCACATCTGTTTCCTAGCAAGTAAAACCATTCCCTAAGCATGGGGTCTGAACATACAAATAGATTTTTAAAAAGAATTTGTTACAGAACGAGAAATCTAATCCTTCAGTTAATCACTAGCAATATTTGAAAAGAGAGAAACTATTGTATGGTATTGTATATCTGTCTTGCCTCACCTCAGATGAGCGCCAGGAATAATGCACATCAGGAAATGAAATATGTGTAAATCTCTGAAAATGAGAAGCTGACCAAAGCTGTATTTCAAGGCATTCAAAGTACAGGAAAGTCTCAGTGAAAGGTGGGGAAAAAAAAAAGCTGTTCAACTGCTGAAAAATGGAAAATGCTTGTTTTATATTAAAAAGGTGAATTGTGTACTAAGACAAAAGGGTTGTGTTTGGGGTATGTTGTGGTTTTTTTTTTTTTTTAAAGGCAGGCAGCCTTGTGTATTCATGACTTCAAGAATTTTAGCAGAAACAGAATAATAATTCCTGTTAAATTCTGACTTCTTAAAAATTTGCCCTTCAGATTGACAGACAAATTTTTTCTTTCCTATCCTAAACTGTAGGTAAATACAGGCTGTATTTCAACTCTCATATGCGTGTGTTTACATAGTGGATCAACAGAATTTTGGGTATGGTTTAGAGGTGTTGTATTACTAATACTTACATTGTAACTGATGATCTGAATCTCAGCGCAGAGACTAGTTAATTTTTTCCTAAATCTGAGGGGTGCTTGGATCTGTTTGCATGTTGCCCATCTGTGAATGACATGATTTTAGGTGTCTCGTAGGAAAACAAATGCTATTCACGCTCTTCAATGATGTGTTCCTTGTCCCTGAAAAGTTCACTGTTCATGTTCTTGGGCTAGGAATGAGAAGACACTTCAAGAGATCAACGCATACAATTGATCGTAGAGAGATGAATTAAAAGGCTGCAGTCAATAGGATTGAAAATGGACACCACCTCTCTCCTGCTTTCGAGGTGTGGTGTTTTAAAGCATACATCTGGCCTTTAATACTTGCTAGTAGGTCTACTTTAATATGCTAGAATTTCTGGTAGACCTGTCCCTAAAAGTATGTATTTCACGATTGGAAAAAGTGCAAATTTTGTGAGGTCTGAGCTTTGGTTCAGCATCATTTTTTCATGAGATTACCAAGCACCCAACGCATTAGTAACTGAGAGTCTCCTATTGCCTTCAGCCTTCTTGTGTGGATCTGTTCTAGATCTCCAGCTAAAGCTGATTGTGCTGTTGTAGGATGTATTAGACACTTTGTAGACTGATACACTCTAGTGGAACAGCCTGAAATGTAGCCATTATGTGATCCCTGGTGCGGCAAATTCCTCTAACCATAGACACCCTGTCTTGTTCCCCATTCTTTAAGTAATCCTCCTGAAATCCTTTTGCACACACATAGCTACTGAACACAGAGAAGAAATGTATCATTCAGTGAGCGGAAAAGTCACCTTGTGTTTGTCATGAAATAAAGTGCAAATAAAATTATGCATGTGCAATGAATGGAAACTTCTCTAATTCTGTAGTGGCAATAAACCTTATTATCTTGGGTTAGGTTTAAAGGGTTAGGGTCATATTCTCTCCCTTGCTGTAGTCATGTATGCCTTCGTGCAATAAATTGCTTTAAATGTTTCATCTGACTGGAGGAAAACCTCCTTCGGTGAAGAATTGTTTAGTTATGCAATTTACGCATATGCTAGGGAGAGGGCACAAAAATGTAGTGGTTCTTTGTGAACGAACAGGTTTTCCTTGGTTTTTTCCCAAGGAAAGATACTTCTTTGCATCTATCTGGTTTGCCGTGAGCTGAATATAGAAACTTTGCAGATCTGTGCCAGGTAGTTTTTATTTTAAGAAGTCAAATATTAAAGAGGCTGTGGGCTGTCTGTAAAAAGCCTTCATGCAAGTGCTAGCTCGAGGAGTGCCTGGGACAGGGGCTTGGGTGAGATATGGCAGGACTTTTAGGAGGTTTTTTCTTCCATTGTGGAGCTGGTGATTTGCATGTGTAAATCAAGTAAAGTATTTCTTCTGCTTTTTGGTGTTTTTCTGTGGACCATTGCTATAATGGCAAACACCTTAATATTTTTGTAATTTGGGGGTATTCAGACTAAGAACATTTTCTTCTCAGGGGTTGGGTGGTGAGAAACCTGTTGAATATTCTTAAGGTGCCACATTTTCATGATGATGTATGTAGGAGAAAGCTCAGGACATCTTTTGTCTGATGAAAGAGCATCTTGCATCTTTCTGCAAAACGGAGGGAAGGCCAGTGGTTCCATTATAGGAAGTGAGATGTAAGAATACTATAATACTTTATTCTACAAAACTGAAAGATAAGCAAACAAGAAGTTAGGCTTTAAAATGGCAGGCACAAGTGTTATTAATGTATTGCACTGGAATCATATGCTTTTGTTGCTATTATTGGGACTTTTTTTTTTCCCTAATCTTAAAAGAAGATATATAAAGGAGGGTTTAAAGCGTATACTTTAGGAAATGAATATTAATTTTTTTCCTTGTTTGCACACAGGTATTATAACCTGTATGGACTTGGCTAATATTTGTGTAACTAGAATTTTGTGCATTAGAAATTGACTTGGTAAGTTTATGTCTAAAGCTTTCACTTGCACATCAAGAAAGCAGAACTGAATACCTGAAGTCTGGCAGAGTGCTTGACCCTTGTTTGTCTAATGGCCATTTCATGGCAATCTGCCTGCCTGCCTACTGAACATGTATTTTGTGTCTGTCTCTTTAAAATTACTCAGTCCAATACTCTCTTAAGACAGATTTTGAAAATGCAAAAGTTGTCTGGCCAAGCATTGCATCTCTCGCTCCTCTGAGCATCTGACCCTGCTGGAGGCAAGAGAAGGGAAGAACAGAGAATAGGAACTTTAGTGGTGGAATGCAAACAAGGAGACTCCTTCAAGACTGCATTCAGGTGATGATGGTTCCACTACCTCACCTTGTTTTTAATCTCAGTAGCCTTACTGTGTTGATATGAAAGATGATATCAATGCAGTGTTAGGCAATAAAAGTTGGGGATAGTGAAGTGCAGCAAAAGTAGCATTGTTATACCATGAGTTGAATGATGGTGAAAGTAAAATATTTCACTCCTTGAGGCTTGCAGATATACAAGTAAATCTCAAGAGACGTGTTAATATGCAACAGTAATTTGCACTGTAACTCAACTAAGCATTGACAAATCCATTTGCTACAGGCATGATAAGATTTTTTAAACTTTTTTTTTTTGAAATTTTGAGTGCTTAAAGTGTTGTGTGCACCAAAACTGATGTGTCAAGATAAATGCATATAAGTTATTTCCCTTTCCTCCCCCCCATTTATCATCAGTGACTGGAAGAATAAAAGACTGTTATATTTTCCTGGATCCTACAGTTTTACTTTGTTTTATTGTGACATCTGTCACACAAAAAGTTTTATCCTCTTAAGCATCTTACAAAGAACTGCTTTTTTCATGATGAGGACTTAATCTTTGATCATGACATATTTTAACCAAGATGTGTCAGTTAGGCACTGTATTTTCTTCAAAACTGAAGAACTGTTGGAGGTGTTTACTACTAAACAGAACTTTGGGGAAAAGGAATATAATTTTTTGTGTCATGAAGAATATTATGATGCAAGTGGGAGCAATTTTAAAAGAAGTAGAAAAGAGGAGAGGTATAAAACCTCAATAACTAGAGAATGTGCAAGTCTCTGTTCCATACTGTATTGATTTTTTGTCTCACAAAGTGGCAACTGCCTCATATATACAAACTTCATAAAAAAAACAGGCTTAGTTGCACTACTCTGAAAAGAAAAGTGTAACCAAATTCTGAGCTCAAATATAAGCGACATACTTCCGCTCGTGCCAATGGAATTTTACTAATACACATAAGGAGACAACTTCAGGTTATATGGGTCACATTTAGTTTGGATTACCATCGGGAATCATAATCATTGGATGTGATTTCATCTTTTTTTCTGAATTACATGAAGATTAAAAGCAAAAAAAACCCCTGGATGAACAAGACTTATAAAAGATGATGTTAGTAGGAAATTTCAGTGCTTCGACTAATTCAGCTAGAGATTCTTGAACTTGGTCCTTTATTTTCAGTCTTATGTAGGTATACAGTGTTATGTATTTTCAGTGTGTGTATGTATGTATAGTAAGATGAAAAATGAGAATGAAATGGAAAAGGAAATCACTCTTCCGGCATCACTTCAGAGCCACTGGTGGAGGCACAATTTGGATTTGGTTCTGAAATGGTTGAAGGACTTGCACAAGTCAGTATAGTGATTCCTCCCAATTGTTCAGAGGAATTCAGTTCACTTTTATCTGTATTTTGGAGAGTAAGTCCCCTCTCCTAGAAGCACATATAAAATTTCTCAAGATATTTTTAAAATAGTGTTGAAATAATGAAGCCTGGACTTCTTGGATCTTGCCCTTAACAGACATAAATGGAAGGCTGTTCCCACCCACCGCCCCCCACNCCATGGAACACACTTCTTGTATGTTCCCCTCTGTCCATTAAGTTATATTTTGTGTCACTTAGGTCACTTCTTGAGCTGTACATGTAGTATATTATCAGAAAGTGCAGGAAAACTTGTAACCTTTAGTGAGTTCCCAGTCCAGTTATACGTCTCCTCCTAAAATGCTCACTACTCTTTCTTAATGATGGGCACAACTCCTACTTAGGCTGTCTTATTGCTCCTTGTTAACTTTTCCTTTGAAGCAGAGCTGGCTTGTAAAGAAGGGAGGGTCCAAGACCTGCGTCAATTTGTACTGCTAAATAGATATGGGCTGTTTATTAATCCAGAAACATAACAATGCAGCCACTTAAAACAAATAGATTTAGTGTAGGGGTTTTTTTCCTGCTATATCAGACACTAAGGAGAGGAAGCACAGGGGAAATTACAATAGGAGCAGCAATTCTGCCCCAAAGCATGTGCCCCTGCAGTGTGTTGTGGCAACCTCCCAAATTCCACCCTGGCCTGCAACCATTGTCCCATTTTTTTCTGCCTGCTTTTTCCAACCTTACAGCTACAATCCTCCCATCCCAAACACCACCCGTCCCATACCAGCTTCTATGCTGGGCATGGGCTCATTCACAAAACAGATTGAAGTGAAATGCAGCCATGAAGGCATCTTCCCTTGCAGAAGCTACTGTTTCTGCTTGGGATTTAAAACACCTGAATGCAAACTAAAAGCATCCAAAATCCACGTGGACAAAACTCTGACAGAAGAAGATGTTTTTGCAGAAGATGTGGAGTCAAATGGTCGTGCTATATAAACAGAGCAGCAGATGTGTTTGAGTGCATTGGATGAAAAGAGTATGTGATAAATGAAAACTAATTTACAGATTTAAAATATTTTAAAACTAATTATTGTACAGAACTGTGAAAACGAAAGATATGGTGGATTTAAGGGTGTTGAAACTTGTTGTGTTTTCTGCCTATTTTTCCCAGTAGATTTGTGTTTGGAGAGCTGTAGATAGAGGTTTTGTCTCAGTTCCTAAGGTTAATATAGATTCTCTCTTAGTGTCTGGTTATTGATCTATGTGTCTCTCTGCTTTATCAGATATTTTGATTGTCATCTTGCTTGTTCACTGTTAAGGTCGCAAAATAAGATTACTGTATATTGTTCTATGGCCTAGAAGAGTCAAGAATATTCCTTTGCTTCTCCATTTTCATCTTAAAGTCATTTCCATGCTGTGATTTTTATTTTTTTCTTTTCCCCCAATCTCTTTAGCCTTTCATTGTTGTGAGTGGGGGTTTTGGGGGAGGGGTGTGTGTCTGTGTGTTGAAAAGCTCCTCAGCATGAATTTGCTATTAGTACAGCTGACTACAGCTCTTCAGAATTGGAAGTGGAATGAAATATGGATTAAAATAACTAATTAAGCATGTACACAATTTTGAAGATGTTTATTGTAGCCAATGGTGGTGTTCTTCAGTCATGTAACTGCCTCTTCTATCTGAAGTGCACTCAGAGAAGGGGACGTTGTAATCTAAAGTTTTTATTACTGGGAAAAGTAATATTCACTAGAATCAATTTGACTGGCCTGTGCTTTGTATTACTTTTCATAAGGTGTTTCATTGATGACGGAATTTCAGTGATTTATGGTAATGTGATTTGTGAAGTGAGCAGGAGGTAAAGAAATCTGAATGACTAAGCTCAATCTCATGATCAAGCACTGTGCATTTCTTTCTGAACTTTACATCTTATTCTGTCAAGCCTATCCAGACGGCAGGTAATTTTCTAATATTAACAATCCACTTCCTTTCCTATTTCCAATGTAAGTTGTTGATGTATCTACCTGAAGGCCTTTTAAAAGAGGAAAATATCAAATATATACTAAGTATTTTAAAGTAATGAACGGCTTGGGGGAAAAAAAAGTGAAATCTGCAAGGTGGTCGTAGTGTACAGGTTCACTTGCTGTGAAATGGTGCTGCCTGCGAGCACTTTTGCATGCTCTTGGATGTTCCCTGAATGTAGTGGATAGGGAGAAGAGAGGAGGAAAGGACAGGGAAGGTGAATTTTGTGAGCAGTGTGATACATTGTTCATGCCAATCTTGGCCTTGAAAAGAAGAGAAGGAAGGTGCTTCCTTGAAGGCTTTTTTGCTCATGCTTTGTGGAATGAAACGGCAAGAGCCATACGTGTGAGTGTCTTTCATGGGAACAGCATACAATCAAGACAGTCCTGGTCAAGCGCTGAGCTAGAGTTTTAGGAATGCGTCCTGTTGATGCAAGAAGTGTGCAGAGCCCGTCGTATAGGGGACGGGTTACTCTGCCATGTAGCACTGACCTTCTTGAAATAATGCATGTTGTCAATTGATTATTTTTGCTTGTCTCTGCTCAAATACAGTATTTAGCATTTGTTTCTATTTCAAACAGCAAATAAGACCACTGGATTGTAGCAGACCAGTATATCTGTCTACAGTGATCAGGAGAGTTGTAGGAAGTAGTATAAGAGTGCATTGGCACTTCCTCAGCTTTTTTCATGAGCCTGCTAGGATCCATGGACTTTCTGAGTCAGAGATGGTATGTTTGTGCTTAATGGTCTTTGATAGTTACTATAATACATTTGTTTCTCCTAGTCTCTGAGTGCCTCTGAGAGCCCTTGTGAATTCTGATATACAGAGAAGAAAGAGCACGTATTGGTTAAAAGTTATTGATTGCGTGGAGGGCCTGCAATGTCACTACTTATTTCCATATGAATAAATTGTTAAGTGTCTATCCATATGTATTAATCATTGATGGATCAAAACAGAATAATTCAAAAATGTATTTTTAGGCTCAGCTGAATTAGTGGTGTTCATAACATATGTACGCGTTCTTGAGATGCTTGTTCTTTTGGATTTAAATTATTAATATTTGCAACAATATTATTAGTGTTTACTCTTGCGTTGTGTTGGATTTATATGCTAATAATGCTACTTCACACACGCGAAGAATTTGAATCGCTGTCAATTCTTATTTTGAGGCTAGTCTCTTCCTGACCTTTCTGTAGCAGCATAGCAGTACAGTGGGAAGTAAAGACCCTGCCTAAAGCCACCATGCAGGAGCTTACAGGCAAAAACTGCTACTAAGCTATTTTTCTGTGGATGGAGAATGATTTTGTTGGCTCTGTACACTTTGCAACATACGTGAATGACAGAATGTGACTTAGATTTAGGCAACGTCAAGTCCAATTGTTCAGTGACCTCTTCCAGGTAACGCAACAAAACATCATCGTCAACACAAGGCCACGGCAATACGACATAGTCTTGTCCCTGCATTAGTTTCCTTCTCAGTGGAGGGGAAAAAAAAAAAAAAAATGTGCTTCCATGCTGTGCACTTATTAAAGTAGCATATCAAGGTATGTTTTTACTTTTTATCTTTCCTGCCTCCAGCCTGGCTGTACTCTTTTGCGTTCCTCTCTCTGGGTCTTGATTCTGTCCCACTTAAAGCTAACCAAAGTTTTCATGTTAACTTGACCTGTAACAGTGTAAAGCCTTGAGGTGTATTTGAAGTGAAGGTCACAGAGGAAAAAAATCTTTTGCTAGATCAACTGAAGTAACATGTTAGGCAATTAGGGGAATTTTTCCACTGATCTGATCAATTAGTTTAATAAAAAAAGTTGTACCTCTACGCTAAACTTTCCTTCGCCTTATCCTTGAGCCACAGTGGCTACTGCAGCACTACTCCTGCACATAAGTCACATTCAGTATTATGCAATAATTTTCAAGTGCCCTTGAATGTGTGTTTGTTTGCTCTTTCAAATGTCTCCATGCATCTATATTTGTCTGCATGGGAATTTGTAAGGTGATGTTTCCACTGAAAAGAGAAGTTAAAATTAACCATTTTTTTTCTGAAAGTATAGGCTAGAACCGTGTTGGTAGTAAGCAGTTTTGAAGACAGCTGGCACGTATTCAAGACGGATTAGTTTGTTACTAGTTCTGTTTTCCTTCTGAACAGAATTAAAACAAACAAACCAACCCCTATGTTTTCCAGTGTTTGTGTCATGTGTTTATTTTATCTTGTATTGGATGTCATAAGAAATTGAGGGCTTTTTCCCCTGTAACAATATGACTTTCAGACAGTTCCAAAATGTGTGTGTAACCTTACCTTCATTGACTTCCTATTCTATTGTAACAGTTGAACAAGGATTTCTTCTTGAGCAATATTCAAATCAGTTTTTAATGAGCTATTTAATTAAAGGCTAATTGAGGTGAATTCATTAAAGATTTCCAAATTATGCTTATCAGGGTAGCTATGTTTTAAGATAAGTTTTAAATATTTGTTTTTTATTGCATTATTTGATCATAAAAGCACATCTAAAATTATTTTTTAAATGCCTAATTAGACTTGCTATGCACTTTTCTTTCTTAATACCCCATGTTGAATTTACCATGTATGAATTAAATATATTGATAGTGTTGAGCTATCATAAGAAGCAATAAAGCTGTTGAAGGGTGTTTTTAGAGTCTTAGATACTATAGAATTAAAGAGTGTATTGGGAATCAGTGATAGAGTTGGTTTTTTTTGTTAATCTCAGTCTTATTCTTGGGTGGATGTTAAATATATTTTATGCATGTTTTCTTAATCTTGATGAGTTTCCTCACCAGCATGCTAACTACAGGGAATATCGCTACATGACGACAGTATAAATCTTTTCTTTGTTGGAACAATCAGTCAGTTAATGAATAAGAACATTAATTAATCTGGTAGATTTTTCTTTTTGGGAGTACTTACTATCCTCTTGAATCAAAGTGAGTTTGGAAAATAGGCACTCTAGTTTACCTTAATCTTTTTGTCATTGACAGAAACACCAAAGTAGTTGCCTAGAAATGTGGCGGAAATGAAGAGAAAATAGAACAAGAAATATGAGGCAGACAATTCCCAGAGTTAATCTACATTTCCTGAGCTCCCAAGGTTTGCTATCAATAAATGGGTCATTATAATAAAAGCCTCTAAAGAAAAGTGCTACAGAGACCTCACTGAAGCAAATACTTTTTGTTTCCTTTTTCTATCGCGTTTCTTTTCCCTTTTCTGTTCATTCAAATGGCAGAAGTTGACAGCCCAGTCAGCCTTTCCTTGTATTTGATATACTTGTGATTCAGGAGTGCATCATTAGATGCACAATATTCCTGCAGCTGATGTTTTGGGAAGGGATGATCAGTGCAGCAGTGGCAGCTGGAGCTAAAACTGAGTGAAATATTATTGGTTATAGATCCATCAGTTTCATCCTGTGCTGGATTTGTCTTGAGATTGATAGCTCTGCAGTCTAGGCTTCTAGTCTGTAACTGTAGCAGACTATTTTATGGTCTTGTACTATTAGTAGGGTTTTCTCATATTAGTGCATGGATGGTCCATTTCTGTACTCTTGATCATAAAAGGAACGGTCCCACTGCAAGCTGAGAGAACCTTTTTGGGAGAGTTATCTCTACGAAGCTTGATGTGGTAACACTGAGTGATGAACTGTATTTTGCCTTAATGGAGGATGAAGTCATAGTAATCTCAGTAATCATTTAGTTTTATTGCTCAAGTATTAGCTAATTTCTACAAATGAAGAGGCTTTTCAGTTTTGCTAGACAAACTGAAAAATCAGTGAAAAAATGAAATTGGGGTTGCAAAGGCATGAAAAATCCCTACATTCTCATTTCATGTCACAACTTAAAAACATACAAAGTGTTTCATTCAGGTTGCTACAAACATCCCGTTATTTCAGGTATTTAATACAAAAGATATTTAATTTAAATTTAAAAAATGTTCTAGGTTAGATCTCAAACTGTTTGTGAACTTGAAGTCATCTTAAATCTGTTGAAGAAACTTCTATATCCTAGCAGGTTGGTGGTATTGTATTTTTTTGGAAAGGTGACATAACTGAGCAAAAATAGTATTTTCTGTGTATGTAGGACAATCTAAATTTAAGAGTCCTGGAACTCAGTCATATTGCTATAAGGCTCACTTACTTTCCCTATCCAACTTTTTATAAGATAAGAGACTTGGGGGCCTGCCATGTGATTACAGGATTACTGGAGAAGACCATACGATCTGCATCAGTGGGCTAACCCTGGCATAGCACAGCATCCTGTCTCCAGTGTGGACAACAGTAGATGACAGGACGTGATACATCTGTAGATGTATCTGCAGATCGGGCCTTTTTCATTATATTCTCTCAGCTCCAATAACACATGGAGTAGTTGCTTCTAGTGCTTTGAGGGTGGACATTCCCTCCTGGAATTTATCTAATTCCTTTTGAAAAAATTTATACTCTTGGCAGAAGCATCATGCCGGGGTAATGAGCTGTATGATTTAATTATGAGTTGTGAAGAAAAAGTCCTTCTTCTTTGTTGTTTTGAGCTGCTTATTCATAATTTTGTTTTATACCACTTATGTCTTGAATAATGGCAAATAATGAAAAATCATTGCCTATTCACTATCTCTATACTACTCATCGTTTTATAGACCACTATCATATTTCTTCTCAGCCACTTACTTTCCAAAATTACTACATGTAGGTTTTTTTTCTATGAAATCCATTCCATTCCTCTGATCAAATTCATTGTTCTGCATTCTTCTCTACTCTGCTCTTCTACACCGTAGTCTTTGAGTGGCGGTGGCCTAAGCTATATGCAGTGTTTGAGATGTGGGTACACCATGGTTAGAAGCCTAATGATGCTTTGTGTTTTGTTCCTTATTCCTTTCCTAATAATTCCTAATATAATGTGTGACATCTTGACAGCTACTAAAATTGTGGGTTGATGACTTTTCTTTTTTCCAAAATGTGTTAAGGGTCCATCAGTTTTTATGCAAAATTAGGAGTTGGTTCTTCACAAAACAATTAGTCTGTGTTTATTTACATTAATTTTCACCTGCTATTGCGTTATAAAGTCATATTTCTTCTTGTAGATCTTCAGTGAGGTGACAGTCATAATTATAATTTTTAAAAAACCTAAACCACAAAAATTTAAATAACATTGTAATTTTAATATACAGAACAGAAGCATTTCTTTGTTTGCAAGCTGTGTCATATTATTATATACTCTTTTCCTAATCACTTGTGAATACGTTGAACAGCAAATATCCTAGTACAGGTTATTCAATATCTCACTAATGTCCTCCTTTAATGATAAAACCTAAACAGGTTTATTCCCTTTTTACAAAACAATGTTGACTTTTCAGTATATCTTTATAATATGTATTTCTTTTTGTTTGTAGTCTACGCTTGACCATCTTATGTAGTCTGCAAAAAAAAATTTTTTACTAGCCTTTGATCGTTCTTGGAGGTCTTGTTTAAGTTTGGTGTTGTCTGACACCATTTCTTTAATATCGTTGATAGCTTAAACAATAAATTTCCCACTGTAGTCAGTAGTTCAACTGTCTTGTATTAGGATTCATAGGTAAATACTAGCTAGACCCAGTCATTTCTTATTTAATTTATCTCTAATACTGCATTTTAATAGTGTTCCTCAAAATGTTTTTGGTAATCTGGCCTAATTTCAAGTGCAATGTACTTGCTGTTATTCTAACATATACATATATTTGCGGATATATTTTTATTAGAAGTCATTTGTCAGAGAAATACAGGTGTTTTCCAGTCACGATATTTAGACAGGTTCACTTGAAGTGGGAAGAACTCAAAAAAAGTTGGAAAGGACTGAAGTAATTTCAATTGCTGATCAGACACCTGGTATTATAGGGGTGCTACAGGAGTAGTATTGCTGTTGTATTTAGATGACTTTGGTGTTTACTGATTTTGTTTTTTCTTTTTTTTTTCTCTTTGTGTAAAGCAGTTACATTCAATGCAAATGTTCGGAAAAAATATTACCGGGGTATTATTGAAATAACAGGGCTTTTTTTACTCTTTCTGGCCTTTCAGTGAAGTCACCAAAGGAGCATATAGAAGTGGATTTAAGCGCATTTCAGGTAGAAAGATTATCTAGGTAGAAGAGAGAGATATTTGTGATCCAATGTGCGAGGAGGATCAATACTATAATCTGTGTGTTTCTAAATGTTTCACTACTTATTATCGGCAATGATTTATAAAGGGCTGGGGGTGGAATGAGCTACAAGTCAGTGATTATCTATTACACTGTTTCTTATGACACACTAAAACTTCAAGAATACAGGTGATGGACATGGGATTAAAAACTCAGCTTGTGAATTACTTTCTTTTGGATAGCGGTGAGCTAGTCAAAAGTAATTCCCTGTGCCTTGCTGCATGAGTGCATGAGCTCTTCTACCTCTGTTTTAATGTTAAATTCATCTAGCATAACACCATGAAAATATTAAGTGTAGATTAATCTCATCTAGAATCTGTTTTGGTTTTACACTCTCATGTTCATTGAGTACTCTGTAGAGTATAAGCAAAGTAAAAAAATCTGGTAAATAGCTTTGTTTTACAATTAAAAAAACTTAATGTACTTTACTCAAACAGTTATGATGATGATAAAAATAGATGGATTGACGTTGTTGTTCAACTTGCAATATTCAACAGTGTTTGAACAGGCTCTGAGGCCTTTTTAATACTGATATGATTAACATATCATCACTGTTTTATTTATAGAAGTGGAAACAGTGAATTTATTTATCTGGTATATCAGAATTCTTCTCATTGTAAGGTGCTTTTGAATGTTGTCTTAGGCCAACCTGCTGATTGGAGTAAGGCTAGCCTCAAATTAGACCAGGTTGGTCAGAATTTTTGTCTAGAGAAGATCAAGCAGATCTAACTTTTTCATGGAAATAGATGTCATAGATGAGGATGTACTGTGCAAACCAGCTTGGACACAGATGATAGAACTAGGTTGCTAAGGAGAGTAAGTCACTGTTTGGAGCAATTGTTCTGTTCATGAAATTCTGTTTTCATTGGTTGATTCTACTGTGTGTTGTCTTATTCAGAGCCTGTGCTTTGGAAATTATCTTCGGAGAAGCTACTATAGCATCAAGTTCTGTTATATTGCAGCTGAGTATGTGTTAACTGTGCGGTAACTGGCTAGCATGCTTTGTGGCAAAGATTTATCCATCAGTGAGTCTTTCCAAATGCGTATTTCCTTGTGAAATCTCTTGTGAGCTCCACTTCTTTCTGGACAAGTTACGCAGATATGTAACAGAAGGGATAGGATCTATTCAATTAGGAAAGTGTAAGAAATTAAAATAATTGTATTATTTAAAAAGGATTAGACCAAATGTGCAGGGAGAGCACTGAAGTCTCTGTGTGCTCCTAGGAAATATTGGAAGCATCATCAGGCTGAAGGCATATTAATGCAGCACCGTGGATAATTAAGAGGGCAGCAAGGAGCACCTGTAGCTCATTTTGGGCTAGTCAGCATAAATTCATGAAGACCATTCATGCAGTGTTGGCTTAGACAATTCTTTTATTAAGAGAAGAAACTGTAATACACAATGACACTAGACAAGATTATATGGTGATATAATGAAGTTTACAATGTCAAAAGATAGGATGATTAAATACCATATGCTAGGCACACAGCCTTCCTACAGCTCCATCTTACATTTTCATGTTTCAATGAAAAATAAGTTCCTTAAAAAAAAGTAACAGAGAAGGGAAGCTTAGCTATAATTCTCATATTGGTATTGGGGGAGAATTGATAAATATGCATGTATTCTAACCTGCACTTTCTACTTCTCTTCCTGCTAAGAATCACTCTATTCAAATCAGCACCTCTCACGCTTCTGATTTCTGTAGTCTTGTACAAGTTTATTCTGTCCTTCCTCTCTGATTACCTCACATAGGTCCTTCTTTCAATTCCTTAGAGTCTTTCTCAATGGATTGAGAAACTCTACTGTTTAGGACTTTCCCCCATATTTCTTGTTCTTATTCCTTTGTGTGTAGGTTAATAATTGGATACTAATGCAATAGTATCTTCTCTATCTCTTGCCTCCCTCTTTTCAGGTTTTGTTCCTCTGAGCATTACTTTATTCATGCACTCTCTGTAATTCAGTGGTCCCATCCTTTGTGTCAAATAGATTTAACAAGACCCATGTGGTTTTTGGCTGTCCCTAGCTCTATGTCCCTCCCTTTACTTATTCACCACTCTCCTAGATTACAAACTCTTCTTAAACCTTTGTCCTTAGCTACTACCTAAGACTTGTTTCCTCTGCTCAAGTTCCAGTTCTTGTGCCACCAGACGCCTTGAAAAAAACACGTTTACCTCTAGCAAAATACAAGTTCGCTCCTTTACTTTTCGTATGTCTCTTTCTGTGGCAATTCTCAGGAATGAGAGGATAGCACGTAACTGGGAGCACAGTTAGAGAAACTGTAGTCCCTCTTGCTTTTGTGGATATCCAAGAAAAGTAAGTGGGTTCTGTACACAGTAACCACTCCAGGTTAGGAGGTAACGTAGCTTTTATGGGACAGCTACAAACCCACGAGGGTATGTGTGCAGAGATTTGGGGGGAACTCAGATAATTCAGCTGAAACAATTGTGTGGCATTAATGGACCTAAGCAGGAGAATGAAACATGCTGACAAAACTCCGCTATGACAGAAGGAAATAGAGATGCAAATCAAGATTTGTTTTGGTTTTGTTTTTTTGCACCTGGGACACTGAAGCCACGCAAGGCATTGTAGAACACTGTAATCTTGCCTGGTGCTGAGAAGTTTTCAAATTCAGCTGCTCTGAAATGATGTGTCAGTCATTCATAAAGCTAACATATAAAGGAATCACACTAAAAATGTGAAGTTTGTGTTTTTGTAGGGTCTTAGTGTGGTCATTAGCAATAATGAATTATACGTAAGCAGGCAACCCACCAGAGATGGCAATATGAAACGATTTCATATATATGCTTCGCCAAATTTGTGACTTGGTAAATAATGTTGCATAGCAAAAGATAGTCACTGTCATGCAGCCATGACAGTCCTGCCAGGACATTTTTTTTTTTTTTTTTTTTGTAGAGGAAACCACATCCTCAGTTTCTCCAGCTGTGCTGACTTTAGTGTCTGACTGGGTGGCAGAGTAGGAAGAGGTCAATTCTTTCTTGAGTAAAGTGTTCTTTAAAGTTGATTTGCCCAGTGTCTTGATGGTAACAATGCAAGGATTTCTAATTTGGTTCATTTGATACAGATTCACAGATTTCAGAGGCAGAATAAACCCATACAAACTGTGAAGGAGAAATTATTTCCCATTATTACAAAAAAGGTGAGGGGGAGTTGGATGCAATTATGTGTGAGACATGTTCTGTGGTATTGAAGACATCAGCACTAATAAATGTCTTCATTATATTGTGAAATACAGTGCAAATTACCTTTTCAGAAGCTATTGTTCCCCAGAATGCCTTCTATGTCCAGTTACAACACCTTAAGTATATTGTACCACATTTTGGCTGAATTGCAAGATGAAAGTCTCTGTGTTTTTCACCTTTGTAGCCTTGGCTGTTAGAAACTCTGTTAAATTTTTTTAACCTTCCTTTTTTAGAAAAAAGAGTTAAGGAAGGATGCTGCAATTAATTTTATTTTAAAAATAAAAATAACTTTAGGCTTTCAGGCTGTTAATTGTGGTAAAATTATCAAAGATAGCAGTGAAACTGTAGAACTAGAATTATCTGCTGAGTGGAGGAATCCCTCTGAAAGAGCTGATGCAGAAGTTTGCTTTCATGCATACCTAGGTAACAAAGATTTGCAGTGCAACTATCAAGTTGAGTATAGTAGAACGTAACCAGAAAACAGCAAGCGTAGCATCTAATTCAAACCTGTGACCCAAAACCACTAGTCTGACTGCACCAGTTTGCAAAAGTTTAGAACAAATCTTGAAGAAAAGAAAGTAATATAGTAAAATGTCTATGGGTTTACCCATAGAAGAATGCATTAGCTTAATCATAATTGAGATAATGGGGAGCTGAGGCCCTGGATTATGGGAAAGTCCAGAGGATATAAAATGTTGGATAGCTCAGGATAGCCCACCTGCAAGGTCAGTACATCATTCCTGAAGGCCCTGTTAGCTTAGGCTCAAGTCATGTCAGACCAGCAGATGCTGCTGCCTCCTCCTTGCTGGAGGGAGGGACAAAAGACCTAGGTAAATCAAGAGAAAGTTTTAGCACAAGAACAAATGGGACTTGTTTTGAATACATTTAATGCAGATGAATATGAATTCAGTATGAATACATATAGTACAGCTATTAGACAAAGACTCCATACTGCTGGAGCACTATATATATTATACAGCAGTTGCTAGATCAGCTCTTTTGCAAAGGGTCCAAATGTCTCTCTGAATTCTCTCTAGTTCTAGACTGAACTACAAGTATCTAGTGGAGTGACTTAACTTTTTTCTTTTTTTTTTTTTTTTTTTTTTTTTTTTTTTTTTTTTTTTTATGACTGTTAGAGATATCATATGTTGTCATTTTCTACCTGCTATGGAAACTTTGCTTTAAAAGGGGTAGTTTACATTTAAAGATCTTGAACTCAGAAGACCTGTTTTTGCTTTAGCATAACATGTACAATAAAATGAAAGATGGAAGTGTGGATGAATAAATGTCAGCTTGTTGACAACCATAGATATGTAGCTCCAAAGATGCACATTTCTGCAAATACCCAGGGGTCAGAGATGAGGATGGGCTGGGGTGAGAATGGTCCAGGCAGCCAGCTACTGAGAGGGCGAAGGCGTGGGAATATGGTGGTGGCCGAAGTGTCCCTGTTTCGTGTCTTTGTACCACAGAGTTGTACTCCACTACTCATAGAGGCAGTTTGCCAAGCACAGGGAAAGAAGTGAAGGGGTAGGAGAGATACAAGTAGTGGTCTGAGATTCAGAGAGATGGCTAGAAAAATGGCTATGTGTTTATACTTAAAGGGTTTCAATACCTATGTGCCTTCAGTTTTCTGTATTACAACACAATGTGAATTTCCATTTTGAATGTGAGAATTGTGTTGGTAGATGGAACTTCCCTCCCCGATCCCCCCTTAGTTTTTATTGCCTTGATGAGTCATTACTGGATGTAATGACTGGTTTCAATAGCCAAAATACAACATACTGGCTTTGGCAATGTGTCATTGCTAATAGTTACTTACCCAAACTCTTCAGTATTTGCAGCAGGATTTTCAAACCTAAAGGCTTGGTGGCATAAGGAAACAAAGGTTTCTAGCTACTTACGCCTCCTATTTTGTTGCCTAATTATCATTCATTTATCCTGCCATAAAAGTCATTCCTTACCTGCTTTCTGATTGCTTTATGGCTGCTTTTACAGCCTTTGGGAATAAATTGAAATATATGTTCTCTGTGTGCTATATCCTTAAAATAACTAATCCAGTCAACAGTCTGTATTTTATTACCCAAATGATCTAACAACCCCCATATCATAAATGGAAAAATGGTTAAGTTAGAGAGTTCAACTATGTAATTTATCAGAAAATACTATTTGCTAAAGTCGGCAAAATACCACTTCTACCTTCATTTTGGCAGATTCCCTTGCAGTTTGAGATATCCATCCTTCTGAAGACAACTGGGAGTTAAGGACTTATTCATAGCTGATTTAAATACAAATACATAAATGTGTAAATAAAAAAAATGCAAAATATTAACAACTAAGATATATTTGTTATACTGTTCATCTGATTTTTTTTTCTTACTGCACTTACCAGTAATGCAGCTTTTTTGTTTTCCTGCCAGACATAAGTTTTAGATAGCTGTGACCAATGCTGTGCCCTTTACTGTACATTCCCCAGCCTACACTGATCTTTGGTGCATCTGGGCAGTCAGTCGAAGACACGCTCCAATTTATAAAACTTCAGTAATGCAGTGAGAGTTTGAGAATTGAAGGACTTGTTGCATGTGCAACTTAATATAAAACAGTGGGGTTTTGATATTTGTCATATAATAGATTCAGTTAATTTTAAAGACAGCTCAAGCCTTAATATTAGTATTTCTGAGAAATTCTGGGGTAAGCTCTTGTACAAAGTTGGAAACAAGATTACAAAGAATAAGCAGAAAACCAAAAATGCATGTGCTTAGGGTATATCTGAGTGTTTCTTCTGTGCTGTGTAGGATTTCTTGGAGACATACACTGGTTATAGAATTGAGAAGATTGTTGATCTTTATTCCCAAGGTCTCCCAGAATCAACCTTTGAAGTCAACCTGGCATCTGGCTATACAACCTTGACATGCCAGGCAGGTTGGCTTTAGGAGCTCTCCCTCTGTCCCTTCTCCATCTTTACTCTCTTTTCTGCCTTAATTTCTTCAAAGTCTGTCCTACAAAATGCAGTCTAAATAAACAGAACTCCTTTAGCATATATAGCTGCTTGCTATTGCATTTTTCCTTCCTTGTTTGTCTTATCTTGTTTCTTCCTTTTGCCCATTTAATGTAGGTGAATTCCACTGTATGTGGCACTAAGAGCCATTCCTTGCAAAATAAATATTTGGGGCTTACCTAGGAATGTAAGGAAGGCATTTCAATGTTTTGAGACTTACGGTGCTGTATAAATTGTCTTTTATAAAGCATTCTGAATCCTTATGTGCTGTTAGACCCACATTGTAGTTCGTTTTCAATGCATTGGAGATCACGCAGGTTTTATTAATAACATTGATGATGACCTTCACATTTAAAGCATATTTTCCCAAACCAGTCCCTACTACCTCATCCTATCAATTCCTAATTAGTCATGACAAATTTAATAAGCAACCCTAAGCAGGTACTGGACTGTGTATATTTTATAATGAGCTATGACAATACTGCTTCTTTATAACATGTTAAAAAGGCTCTCCCGCTTTTCTGAATCTGGGTTGATCCTGAACCCAGATTCTGTTTTTAAAAGTGACTGGTGGGCTAGGCAAGAGTTTGCGGTGTCTTTGCTTATTTTGCTTGCATAGGTGAAATTATTTTAAGACTTTGTAGAGCATGCCCTTACAAATACAAGGTAGTCTGAAGCATCTTTTAGCTCTTTATATAGCTGCTGACACTATTATTTCTTGACATCTTCCTGTTCTAGTGGCATTTTGCCATCTGTTTCTAAGACGGCATTATAATGCAAAGTAAAAATTTTAGTATATTCTTCTAAAGACTTTGCTTCTCTTGCTGCGCCATTCGAATCTGTACAGTCCCTGTTGATGTATTCCTATTTATCTTGTCTGATAGCTGTTTTATTTTCCTATTATGTTCTCCTATTCAGCTTGCATAGAAAACATCAAGATGCCTTCTCAATTTAAATACTTGTCTTTTCTTCATTAATAGCAATGCCTCATCTGCTACCCCATCCTGCAGTTTTTCTTTTACATTTTAGTTTTATAATTTGGTGAAGCCTGCAAAATCAAGAGAAGATCTATTTACAGCCTATTTTGTATAATTTTCACTAGGATTGATTGTATATACAGGAAAGGACGTGCGCAGACTGTCTTCTGTAAAAATAATTGATTTAGTGAGTTAAATGTGTTTGGTAATGAACCCACCAAAATAACCATGCTGATCTGTGTTACAGGCTCTCACTGACTTGAATCTAGGTTTGCATTCTGATATATGAAGCTGAATTTCAGCTTTTCATTTCATAGTTTGAGCAAGCAGTTCTGTGTCCTTTTTACAATACATCCTGACGTTTAAGAAAAAAGCTTTGTAATTTTAACAAATAGGATACAAAGGAGTATTCCTGTTACAAATATATGCAATTCATGGCTACTCCTCATGCTGATTACTGTTTTGCATGAAAGAATCCACAGTTTGTTAATTTTATCATGGGTCCTATTATGTTTTTTAAAAAAAAAAAAAAATCAAGCGAACGAATGGAATAATTTTAAAAATACACAGGCTCCTCCCCCCCACCCACTAAGGCACATTTTTATTGGCATAACGTAGATGTGTTGTTTCATTTCCACACCAATTCTATAACGGAATGTTTTAAAAATTAAAGAGTTTTAATCTTGTTTTTCTTCTGTAAAAGGCCCAAAGAGATGTGTTAGCTTCAATCTTGATTAGATTCTCCATGTATGGTTATATTATTTTTAATCTGATGTTACATTTATCAAAATTTGCTGGAGCAGACAAGCGTTTCCATACTATAACAATAACTGTAATAGGATAGTGTCTTGGAATAGTACACAGACTGTGATGGTGCAAAACTAATAGACATGGAATATCAGAGCTGTCTGCTATGTTAAATGCCATCTTCTCAAACCTGAAGGCGGCAAAAAGTGAGAGGAAACATAGCCATCTGGGAAAATTGTTATCACCGTCAATGACATCTGGCTTGGCATTTTGTGGTCTCCACATTATTAAACGCTTTGCTGTATTATGCATAGGGTTCATTAGTACAAATTAGGTTCCGTTCGCATTACAGTAGGTAATCAATTATATTGGATATGAAATGTCTTCTCATAAATCTGAATTAGACTTCTCTTGGAGTGCGGTCCAGTGTTTCAGCTGGTACAGACTGTCAAGACTTCAGGAGAGCTGACAGAAGTCTGTAGCTTTGCACCAGATGAGATTTGAGCCCTTTCTTCCCTCTGTGCCCGGTATTATATCAGGTGCAAAATTAACTGTAACAGTGCAGCTTTGAGGTTCTGAGGGGTGGGAAATTTGACACCAGTTACCCCAACAACAACAGGAGTTTAGAAGTAATCCAGTCTGGGGATCTGGCTGGAATCTCCATTTTATTCCAGGTTCTGATTGTCCTGTTGGTTGGTTTGCCACTTCACCCTTAACCAGAACAGGTGACACAGGGACAGGGCTGTAAATTGTGTGAAAGACTGTGTAGCTGTGCGGTGTGTGCCATTCCATGTCAGTTGTAGGCAGTCATGAACTTTATTAACTAATAGTTGCATATATCTAGCTAAATGTGATCTGATAGGCAGCTGGTGATCAAACATTCTATCAGGTAAATTTGAGTGAATGAACTTAAAATTTTTGTATATTGGTTCCTTCCGTAATACGTAGTATTTTCTGAATTGAATTGAGTCAGGTTGAATTAATTGTACTGCAATTGAGCTAGGTAGTCTTAATTTACCACAATACAAATTTTTACCAAAAATTTTATAAATTAGCAACCTTGTTGATACTCTGAGCAAGGAAGCTAAGAAAGGAATGTGTATTAAGAGTTGAGGTGTCCTTTTATCACCAAAATGAGGAGTGTGAGAAAAGTTTACCTGAAGCGTTTGTCTCCTGAAACCCACCGAATTTCTGCTTTTGCACAAAGGATTTTGGGACTTTTGTCACTGGTAGTTATTTGTGTGTTTCAAACTTCTATTTAATTTTTCTTTCCCTGCTCATAATTACTTTTAATTTCCTGTAGGTAATAAATGCTTCTCCAGAAAACACTATTTCTAATTAAAAATCCAGCATTAACTTGACTATCATGATATATGTAAATGGTACTGCTGCTATAAATATTTTAAAGCTTCTGTGCATTTTCTACTACAGTCTTTGTGCTTGCAATGTAGTTTTAGGGAAACAATGCTCATGATAATTTGGTCTCAGTACTACATGTTTTTTTTAAAAGCCACTCTACAAACACTGGTTTCGATGGCCAGCAGTTTATGACGATGCAGCTAATGGCAAGCTTCAGGTTATTTTTGACTCAGCCTGCAAGCTTCATGTACCTGAAGTCTCTAAGGTCTCTTATTGCTGCCTGAGAAACATAGCTTCTAAGTTGCAGCATTAGTCCTGTCTCCTGCTGATCCTGAAGTTCTGATTCAAGTCTTTTTATTTCCTGGGACTGATGATTGCAATTCTCTCTTTTCTTGCTTACACACTTCTATTGGAAATAGACTCAAACTGGTGGAGAGGTATTCTACAGAAGTGATTTCCAAACTTGAGTTCATCAACATATTGCTCCTACGTTTGCAGTGCTACAAAGGCTTTGAGCTAAATGCTGTATTGATCTTAAGGTTTTGCTGCATAGGAATTTTTTTTACAGTTGCATATCTAACTAGGTTGGTAAGATTTCAGAAATGAAGGTCATAAGGATTAGTTTATCCTAACGAATGTGCACTTATTTGTTGACATTAATTAGCTGTTATTACAAATCTGGCATATTTGTTTATAGCACACCTCATTATTATATCTCACTGCTTACTTGCATCTATCCTCAATACATTTTGAGGGACAAAAAGTAGTAACATTGAGAAATCTTCACAAGGTATGTTTATCTGTTGGGTAGAATCTACCTCATCCATTTCTTAGAATTATCCCATCAGTCCTTTATTTTTGCCAAATCTTTAGTGAAACTTTGACATTGGAAGGCAGATATCAATCTCTCTTTTGGATAAAGCTTTACTTTAGCAGGAAGCACAGTTGACTTCCATGTCAGATGCTGTTATTAAAAATGAATTTGTAAAAACAACTTCACATGCTCAACATATTTCCTAAAAGCACTAGCTTCTTTTCATAGACAGAAGTGTACGAATACGGTTTCACTCTTTGGTCTGTCATTGAAAGTACAATTAATATGCCGTTTAAGTTTTGCTGATGTTGTAAAACAAGCTTTGTTATGTGCTGTCAGTAAATCAAGGGCTCAGATCATCAGTATTTGTTTCTGTTTTGCAAGTAAAGAAGTTGAAAATAACACTTCAATTTTTTCCCTTGTTTTCCTA